>KE152396.1:208047-234006 GCA_000411095.1 Aethionema arabicum | reverse complement strand
GGTCTGCAACCAAACCAAACCATTAGTCTGCAACCACTTTGTTCGGTCTGCAACCAAACCAAACCATTAGTCTGCAACCACTTTGTTCGGTCTGCAACCAAACCAAACCAAACCATTAGTCTGCAACCAAACCAAACCAAACCATTAGTCTGCAACCACTTTGTTCGGTCTGCAATCAAACCAAACCAAACCAAACCATTAGTCTGCAACCACTTTGTTCGGTCTGCAACTAAACCAAACCATTAGTCTGCAACCACTTTGTTCAGTCTGCAACTAAACCAAACCATTAGTCTGCAACCACTTTGTTCGGTGTGAAACCATACCTCTGCAATGTTAGTTTGTAACCACTTACTATGCATTTAGTGTGGATTTGAATTCATGGCTTTGGCCAAACTAAACCATTACATTGCACAATTACTTGCTATAGTGTTTGAAGTGTTGAATCTTTAAGGAATCATAAACTTGTAGTACCGAGCCTAGCATTTGAAAAGTATGGACCTTGTTGGGATTTCTGATATATAATATAACCACTTGGTATGGTATGAAACCACAAACTAGTAATGCCTTGCAATGCTATGAACTTAGTGTGAAAACCAAACCAATAGACCGCAAGGATTTGGGGGTTTTAGGGGTTTGGGGGTTCGGGTTCAGGGTTTAGGGTTTGAAATTATGGCTCTCTAGTAGGTAGTTGGATCTGAATCTCTGATCTCATTTTCTACTATAAAACATGTTTATGATGCATCTAAGCTAACAAAATTTGTGAGTTTTTAACGATTTTCTCGAGCTTATCTAGTTTGGATTCAGGACTGGTTTTGCATCTATAGTTTGGATTTGGATCAATGGATTTGATTCAATCACTTGCTAAGATCTGTAACATGCTTGGTTTGTTCATAGGAAGTGATTGACGAAAGCGACGAAAAGCTAAAGGAACTAAAAGAAGATTTAGGAGAAGGTCCATATAATGCAGTAACAGAAGCTTTACTAGAGATTAATGAATATAACCCAAGTGGAAGATACATAACAACTGAGCTTTGGAACTTAAAAGAAGACAAGAAAGCTACACTTGAAGATGGTGTTGCTGCTTTGTTACACTTACGGGAAATGGACAAACGCAAACGCGGAATGGCTTAAAAGGGTTAGTTTTTGTTAAAATCTCGAATTTTTCGATACAAAATGTCTGCCATTGTTGATATATAAGCTTTTGTTTGTTGTTGCAGAAAGAGGAGAAGAAGATGAAGTTGAGATGTGTTTGGTGGTTATGGTTTAGGAATTGTGGATATTTAATAAAATTTGTGGACATGAACTACTTTGATGAGTTTGTTTGTTGCTGTTTGGTCTGTTTTTAAGGTTTTTAACTTCATTGTAGGTAAGTTTTGTCTATCTTTCAAATAATTGAGTAATTAAAATGTTTTATATTTCGGTGTTGTTCATTTATTTGTCGATGATTAGTTAATAACATAACATATGGTAAAGAATTGTCTTAGTTTTTGGTGTTTTTCGTTTATTTGTTGGTGATAGATTCTTGTGTTTATTTCTTATTAGAGTAATCGGAATACTTTTACTGAGTTTGTAGAGATTATTTTTATTTTAATTTAGAATACTAATATAAAAATAATATATAAACAATTTTTATAAAATATTTATAACAAATAATTATAGTGAATTTTTGTGAAATAATAGTTTGTGTATTTATAAATAATATTGTTTAAATATAATTAATATTTTTTACCGTAAGTTTATTTATAATTAATAAAAGTGTATATTTGTGAAAACACATGAATTAGTGTAATTTTTTTTTTTTAATTTGTGTATTTTTAAAACTCATAAATACTTAACATATGGACTGTGTAATTAAACTTGGGCCTCCATTAAAGGCCCATTCTTGAAGAATCTCCCGACGACATCTTTCTTTCTGTTCCGGGAAGCTCCGACTCTTTCTCTCTCTACAAATCCTTGAAGAAACTTGATTCCGTAGCAATGGCGACTTCGCTAGCTCGAATCTCTAGACGCAGCGTTGCCTCTGGTATATCTTTGAATCTGATTCGGCGTTACTTTGCTGCGGAAGCGGTAGCGGTAGCAACCACGGAGGTGCCGAAACAGATAGCTCAGGTGACGCCGTCGCCGGATCGGGTGAAATGGGACTACAGAGGTCAAAGACAGATCATTCCTCTGGGACAGTGGCTACCGAAAGTCGCTGTCGACGCTTATGTGGCTCCCAACGTTGTGTTGGCTGGTCAGGTCACTGTTTGGGATGGTTCTTCAGTCTGGAATGGTGCCGTTTTGAGAGGAGATCTTAATAAAATCAGTGTTGGATTCTGCTCAAATGTACAGGAACGGTGTGTTGTTCATGCTGCTTGGTCGTCTCCAACAGGTAAATTGTTCTGTTTCGTTTTAGGGATTTGAGTCTTTCACAATCTCACTGTTGGATTACTAGTATAATTGCTTCTGCTAGAGGAATGTAAACAGTGAGAATCTCGATTGTTTACATGACTAGATACTCAAATTTGTGTGAATTTTCTCTTTTCCCTGAAGAATTGGAGAAGAAATTAGCATATGTTCAGTAAATATACTCTATTCTGAGCAATGTTGTACTTGTACCTTAACTATAGATCAAAAGCTTGTGATGGTGTAGTTCTCTAGATGTTTGTGACACTGAAAGCAATAAACTCACTGATTACATGTGCTTGATCTTGATATTCAAGTTACTCAGGTGTTGAATAGATTAGTACAGATAATAAACACCACCTAAGATCATCTTGTGTAGTAGTAAGAAGCTGGAGAAGTTTGGCAACAATGTCAATAGAAAACTTTGTTGTGAGTTTCTCTATTTTGTGATAGGAATTGGGATTCTAAGCTGACTCAAGCTGAATGAACGCAAGCTCGTTTAGCTTCAGGAGTCTTACTAAGGTTATTCAAGTGTTGAATAGTTTAGGAAGCTGCTTAGTATTAAGAATTTACCTAGCAGCTATGGAATAGTTCTGGAACAATGTCATATAAGGATTTGTTGTTGGAATCAGTATTCTAATATGCATAAATTTGAACGAGCACACGCTTCTTTTAGCATCAGGAACCTTACTAAGATTATTATAAAGGTTACTAGGGTATTGGATCGATATTAGCACAGTGGATAACACCATAAAAGATCATCTTATGTAGTAGTACTAGGAAGTTGCATAGCATCTCTTGAAATATGATAAGAAAGAAGATGAAGATGATAAGGGGTTTTAAAATCTCGGTTATCAAAATTCAGGGTCTAAAAAACAATTTTTAAAGTTGAAGAGTTTTTACACCAAACGGCAGAATTCAGGATCTATTTTACCATTTTTCTCTTTTGATCAATAGATTTCTAGTTTTGGTTCATAAGCAGTTCTGTTTATGTAATTTAACTTACTGTTCTTACTTTGAACTTCACAGGTTTACCAGCAGAGACATTAATTGACCGGTACGTGACAGTAGGAGCATACAGTCTTCTAAGATCATGTACAATAGAACCCGAATGCATCATCGGTCAACACTCGATACTAATGGAAGGTTCTTTAGTGGAAACTCGATCGATTCTAGAAGCAGGTTCTGTTGTTCCACCAGGAAGAAGAATCCCATCTGGTGAACTTTGGGGAGGTAATCCAGCTAGATTTATAAGAACTTTAACTAATGAAGAAACCTTAGAAATTCCCAAACTTGCAGTAGCAATTAATCATCTTAGTGGTGATTATTTCTCTGAGTTTTTACCTTATTCTACTGTTTATTTAGAGGTTGAAAAGTTTAAGAAATCACTTGGAATTAGCTTTTGAAGAGAAAGTTTTGTTTTTTTAACAGGGTTTTTTGGGTACTTTCCGAATTTAGAAACTTTCCTTTTTTATGTTTTTGGGTACTTTCTTTATTTAGAAAGTTTTGTTTTTTTTTTTAACTTTCGGAGTTTTGAAACTTATTTGAATAAGTGTAAGATTCAAAATTGTTGTCTTTTTGTTTAATTTCATATATTTTTTGGTTGTTTTTAAACAAATATATCGTTAGATTATGTTTTTAAATTATTTATGTCAAAAAAAATAGAAAATATTCGTTTAGTATGGTAATTTTAATGTTTAAACATTAACAAATAATGACAAAAAAAAACATTAACAAATAAACATTAAATGTTTAAACAATAATAAATAAATTGGGGAAAAAAAACATTAACAAATAAATTGCGTAATATTATAGAAATTAATATTAATAAAAATTAGTTTATAGTAGCAACAACAATTTTGTTTTGTATTATATATCTTTTAGAAATCATTTGAAACATTTATTTGTAATTTATTAAATGAATAAATTGACTTGTTATACGTTGTAAAATCGTGACAAAAACGATTTTACACAAATATAATTTTATATATTATATGTTGTAGAGATCGTGTAAAGATTTTATTTTGGTTTTTTATTACATTACTATATTTGACTTGTTATATGTTGTAGATTTTTCAAAATATTGACCGAGTCGTAAACAAACATAAAATCATGAATTGTAACTTTTAATATATTATTGGTGCTAATAGAAAAATTGAATTTTCTAAATATTAATTTGGGTTTAATTGCTGTTTAAAGCATGAATTATAGTGTGAGATTAGTTAATGTATCGTTTTCAAGTTTGAAAAGCATCCTCTTTCTTAAGGGCCCTCATCAACTGCTACCAACATCATCATCATCATCATCATCATCATCATCATCATGTGAGACATTACTTCGAATAAACTCGTTTTTTGAATAAGCAAGCATGATTAATTAATTTAATAGTAGTATATTTCATCACCATAAATTTACTCACCATCATCATCATATTCATGTAACATCATCTTTCATCACCATTCATTCATCATAGTTCATCATGATCACCATGATCATCAATTCATCATCATATCCCCACATCCATCATTACCATAATCAACATACTTATGTCATATCACCAGGGTCGGTTTTAGGCAAAACGCGATGAAACATTCGCCTCAACTTCCAAATTATACCAACTCTGTAATTGTATATTTATTTATTAAAAAAATAATTTTTTTTTATATGAAATACTAGTTTCAATGTCAGATTTTTCCCCAAATCCACGTATTTTCAGAATCGGGTCCTGCATATCACCAAACATTTAAAAAAAATCCACATGATATATTTAAAGTTAATAAAAACAAATAATAAATAGATTTTGACATATCAACCATTCCAATTCATATATATATATATATAACAACTTCATATATGTAGCAATAACATCAAACATAAATGTCTTCAAAGATTTTCTCCTTCTTCTACAAATCAGTAAGTTTTGTCTTATTAAATCAATTCTCAAAACGCGAAATTTTTGAGATTTATTTATTGATTATTTTTAAAATTAAATAGCGATATTGGTGCGGTTGAATCAAATCTATACCCAAAATTTTAGTTTGAGTAATTTGATTTGATTGAGCCGTGCCAATATCACTATCATAATATTTATATAATTTTCATTTTCATTTTCATTTTTTATGCCAACTTATTGATTAATGTTAATATCAGAGACTAACTTTGTGTTCTTTATCATGTGTTATCTTTAATTATTTATGCTATTATGTATACATATTTATTCATTGATATATAGTTTTATACGTTATTATTCGATATTTTAATTTGATAATTGAAAGAATGAAAAAAAAACAAAGATTTTATCAAAAAAGATTTGGAAGTTGACGAAAAAAAAAGATTTGGAAGTAAAAAAAATGATGCGTGTTGAAATTAATATTAAAAAAATAAAATATGTACTAACTACTAATGTTTAATTTAATTAATTATTTATAAATTATTGTTTTTTTTCTTTTCAAATCGTGATTAGAACGCCCAAACGCTTTTCTTTTTTTCGTTTCACCTGAAGGTCCAGCGTTTAGAACGCACTTCGAAACTGAAACGGCGACGTTTTGTAGCTTTCACTTTCAGCTTCGAAACCTCTAAAAATTTAGTGAGAGATTTGGAGAGAACCTCCCATTGTGTATGGTCTAAACGATGTCGTTTTTATAGCTTTCACTTTCAGCTTAGCTTTGCCGCGAGCTCTTTACTTTTTCGATGAAAAAATTGTTAATAGAGATCCCGCCTAAAATTCGATTTCTGAGCACGAAATTTTTTGAAATTCGCAACTTGGATTATTTCCTCTTGAAATCTATCGTCACTTTGATCTAGGTTTCTTCGAAATTCTCCCAAAAATCTCTGAAATCTAGGGATTTTTTTTTCTATTCCACTATCATTTGTCTCGATTTCCACTGTTTAGTAGTCTCAAATGTCGACTACTGAAACCCTAGAGTTGAAATCACCGGAAGTGGAATCTCCGGCGAAGGATGATGACGATCGTGTCGTTGATTTCATTAAGGAAGCGGTAACTCCAGAAATTGACGATCTAAAGAAAAAACAAGTAGAGGAAGAGAAAGGAGAAGAAAACGATGGAGAAAGCGAAGAAGAGACTAAGAAATCGTCAGTAACGATGATGCCACTAAGTGATAGACCTACTAGGAAAAGAAAGAAAGTAGAGCGTTACTCTTTGTCTACTCCTTTTAGATCTTCTGGGAGCAAACCTATATCAATTGAGAAGGTTGAATGTTTGAATGTTTTCAATTTATTATTTGGAATTTGTGCTAATTTAGTGGAATTGAGGTTCTTTTAGTTGAGAATTGAGTGTTGAATTGGTTCTTGGTTTCTTGGATTGTTTCAGGGTCGTGGAATTCAGCTTAAGGAAATCCCAAATGGTATGTAATCTTTGATGTTTTTGTTTCTGTTTCATTAGAAAATGGAAACTTAGGCCTGATTACAGTGTAATCCTTTACTGTTTCCAGTGGCTTATAAACTATCGAAGAGAAAACCTGATGATAATCTCCTCTTGCTTCATACCATTCTTTACGGAAAGAAAGCAAAGGTGCTTTGAGAATTTCATCTTGTTGTTATTGATATGTTAGCTTTCTCTGATGAAACTTATGGATTCTGTTTATATGTGGGAATATGGTATTTTAGATTCTGAACTATCTCTATTTGGTGAAAAAAACCCTCAACTATCAAAATGTTTTTGTAAACTCTGAACTTTGATAACTGGGTTTTTTAAACCCTACTGGATTTTTAAAATCAAAATTAAACTTTGAACATAAAATTAAGGGAAAATGGTAAAATAAACCACAAACTTTGTCCATTTGAAAAAAACCATTAACTTTCAAAATAGATTTTTAAACCATGAACTTTGATAATTGGGTGTTTTAATCCATAAACTTTAATAACTAGGTTTTTTAAACCAAAATTTCAAATTTAAACGTGAAACTATAGTTTAATTAATCCAAATTTGATATATATTTTTTTGTTAAAGTTTGAAACTATGGTTTACTTTTATATTGATAGGTTAATTTTAACTTAAAAAATCTCGCAGAGTTTAAAAACCTCGGTTTTCAAAGTTCATGGTCTAAAAAACCATTTTTAAAGTTGAGGGTTTTTTTACCAAATCGACAAAGTTCGTGGTTTGATTTACCATATTCCCTAAAATTAAACCATAACTTCAAAGTTTAACCAAAAAATTTAATCCAAATTTGGTTTCATTACACTATAATTTCAAGTTTAAAGTTGGGATTTCGGTTTAAAGAAAACTGGTTCTTAATGTTTACAGTTAAGAAAACTTGATTATCAAAGTTCATGGTCCAAAAAACTATTTTGATAGTTTAAGGTTTATTCACCAAACAGATATAGTTCATGGTCTAAAATAACTTATTCTCTTTATGTAATTTAGAAATCAAAGGTGCATGATTAACTCAAGAATTGTGACAAAATGTTGTGCAGGCACATATGCTGAAGAGAAACATTGGGCAATTCTCTGGTTTTGTATGGTCAGAGAAAGAGGTAATCAATCTTGATTCTCGTTGTTGTTTAGTTTCAAAGATTATTTCATGTTTTTGAGAGTAGAATTTGAATGTGTTCTAGGAGGAGAAACAAAGAGCAAGAGCAAAAGATAAGATTGAGAAATGTATTAAAGAAAAATTAATTGATTTCTGTGATGTGCTTGATATACCTGTAAACAAAAGTAATGTGAAAAAGGTAAGTGATTAGAAGAACTAGTCTCTCTATCTTATTGTGTTGTGTTGAATTTTGTATTCATTTCTTTTACCTTCAGGAAGAACTCACTGTACTAGTACTTGAATTTTTGGTATATCCAAAGGCAACAAGGGATATAGTACTTGCTGATCGAGAACAGGTATTGTTTGTTTGCAGTTGATTAATAACTGATCATTACCTTCTCCAATTTTTTCGTCAATTTACTAGTATTGAATTGTTTTCAGCAAACTAAAAGGCGCAAGAAGAGCACACAAAATACTGTGACTTCTGTAGAATCATCAGATGTCTCAGCCAAGGTTTGTAACTGTTAACTTTTCCTGTTCTTTAGTGTTTGTAATTCGTTTTAAGCTATTGGATGGTTAAACTAGTTGCCTTGAACCGTGTGGTCTTTATGGTGCGTGTAACCGTCCCATATCTTTTCTTGAGCTCAGAACTTCTTACCTAGGACTGCAAATTCACATTGTTGAGCAGTTTCCAATTAAAAGCATAGTCATTCCAATGCTGGGTCAAATTTATTTTATCAAACTCTACCGGTAAACAGAACAAGACTGATAACATTTTAGGACTTGCTTATTTCCAAGCTATGCTGGTATATTAGCCTACTCCATGTATGCATAAGATTCTTGGAAAGATGAGTATTCATCATGTTGTTGTTTAGTTTTTCTCAATTTAGTATGGTTTCGAATCTCCTGATTTAAACGTTTAGATTTCTAGTGAAAAGGTTATAGCCTTATAAGTATCTGCATATATAACAGGCCCTTTTTATGTCTGTTTTATATATATACAGAGGAAAAGGGCAGCAAAGAAATCTGAAAAGAAACAAGATCAGCCTTCTGAAACCGAAGAGAAAGATGTAGGTTTCGAAGATGGTGCAGAAAGAAATCACAAAGGTAATGGAATTGAAGTTGAGAAAGATAAAGCAGACGATAAAAAGTCATTTATTAAGAATAGCTCACTGGAAAAGACTGTTAAGGAGAGCTCAGAGACCAAAAATAAGGAGAAACCAGCATCTGAGGAGGAGAAATCCCTTGAAGGATCCACAAAATCCTCTAAAAAATCCATCAAACAAGTCAAAAAATCAATTTCATCCTCAAATAAGAAGCAAAAGATTGAACAAAACGATGATTCCTTGAAGGAGAAAAGCAATAAACAGAGAAGAAGTAAACCACAGGCTAAGGGATCCAAAGATCAAGGTTAGAAGAACCATATCTCAGCTACTTCCAAAAGGTTTAAATCTCTTTTCAGAAGTTTATTAATCTCTTTTTCATGGATTGTTACAGTAAAAGTCAATAAGAAAGTCAAAACAGATCCCACGAGAAAGGAGATGCAAGTAGTAGTGGTTAAAATTCTCAAGGAAGTTGACTTCAATACGGTAAGACTTTGTTCAAAATCATTGGTATAGATTTGAGATTAAACAAATGAAATAAAAACCCTTTCTAGATCTTAAAAACTAAAAATTTTTGTTTGAAAAACAGGCAACTCTATCTGATATTCTGCGAAAACTCGGTATGTTTCCCTTTTACATCTTCAAAATTTGTTTGGAGAATGTTTTGATTAGATGTTTTTGGCTATTTAGGAGTCCATTTTGGTGTTGATCTAATGCATAGAAAAGGAGAAGTGAAAGATATAATTAGAGATGCTATTGATGAGGAAAACACAGTTTAGTTTAGTGTGTTCTTTGTTTGCAAATTTGGTATGAAAAGTGAAGAGATAACAAAACTTAGAAGATTGTATTGTCTCTCTGAAACATATTGGAGAATGATTTCAGAGAATTTGGGATTTGTTTGTAATTTTAGTCTCTGTATTATTGTGTAATGTGTAATGTGTAATGTGTATTGTGTAATGTGTAATCTTATTTTAGGTTCATGTAAGTGAAGTGTTGGAACCTTCTTTCTTGTGTAGCTATCTTCACTTTCTGACTTGTTTTTTTTCTGTAATTGTATAATTTATATAAGTTAATTTTTTTTTCACCGTAATTATATAAGTTAATTATGATGTTGAGTTTAAAAAATATAAAAAAAGAGTTAATTATGATGTTTTTGAAAGATTTTTCTTTTTTTTTTTGGTAAAAATTTGTGAAAGATTTTCTTCATATATATTTTTTATTTATAGAAAATGGATAGTTTTAAGATATTTATACCAATAATGTTAAATATATATATTTATTATTATTTTTATTTTTTGGTGAAACGTTAAATATATTTATTGCGTAATTAAAATCAGAACCTAATGTACGTTGACATATTCCAAAGTAAGTGAGAGGAATATTAAAACATTTTTTTTATATAACACCGTTTTTTATAACTAAATAATGTAATTTTTAAATCTTTTTATTTATTGTTCGACGAGTTACATAATATTTATCATATTTTTGATTTATCATATTATTTCAATTGAATTGACATGTCACATAATTATAAAAGTTTTACTAATAGTTATTTCCTTTTAATTTTTTAAAAAAGATTCAGTTTTTGTAGATATATTTTTGGGATCAATTATAAAATAATTTTGGATGATAATACAACTTAACGTAAATTAAAATCCGAATAATATTTTTGTAAAATATTCTCTACATTATTATATTCTATTCGCATATGACAATAAAAAAAAAAAAAAGTGAAAAACCCTAAAACCCTCACATTTCCACAGTCTCTTCTTCCGCAGTTTCTAAGCTCAGAAAGAATAAACACAACACTGAGCACTGAAACAAAGCAGAAGAAAGCAACAATGAACAGCCATTGCTTCGATCTCTCTTCTAAATCTTCTTCCATTTTCGCTTCTTCCATATCAAATCCTTCTTTTTCCCCAATCAAACTCTCCAATTCGAGTTTATTCTTCTTCTTACGCTCCGTCAACAATCACAGAACAAAATCGAAGCTAATCTCTGATTCGTCTAACCTCAATCGAGTTCTCAAGCGAAATGGATCAATCCGCAACTCAATTGCACCTGTCTCATCGCTCGCTGACACGGATAAAGCTTTTACACCAGAGGTAATTGGGAAACGAACCGATCTGAAGAAGATTCTGATTCTCGGTGCTGGTCCTATTGTGATTGGACAAGCTTGTGAGTTTGATTACTCTGGAACTCAAGCTTGTAAAGCCCTAAGAGAAGAAGGTTATGATGTTATTCTCATCAATTCAAATCCAGCCACAATTATGACCGATCCAGAAACTGCAAATCGGACTTATATTGCTCCAATGACACCTGAGCTCGTTGAGCAGGTTATTGAGAAGGAAAGACCCGACGCTTTGTTACCAACAATGGGAGGTCAAACCGCATTGAATCTCGCGGTTGCTCTAGCTGAAAGTGGGGCTTTAGAGAAATATGGCGTCGAATTGATTGGAGCTAAGTTAGGTGCGATTAAGAAAGCTGAAGATCGTGAATTGTTTAAGCAAGCAATGAAGAACATTGGACTTAAAACTCCACCTTCAGGGATTGCAAACACTCTTGATGAATGTTTCGAAATTGCAGAGAAAATTGGTGAGTTTCCTTTGATTATTCGTCCTGCGTTTACTTTAGGTGGTACTGGTGGTGGAATTGCTTATAACAAAGAGGAATTTGAGTCAATTTGTAAAGCTGGTTTAGCTGCAAGTGTGACAAGTCAAGTTCTTGTGGAGAAATCTTTGTTAGGTTGGAAAGAATATGAGCTTGAAGTGATGAGAGATTTAGCTGACAATGTTGTGATTATATGTTCTATTGAGAATATTGATCCTATGGGTGTACACACTGGTGATTCCATCACGGTGGCGCCTGCGCAGACCTTAACGGATAAAGAGTATCAACGGCTTAGGGATTATGCAATTGCGATTATTCGTGAGATTGGTGTGGAATGTGGTGGTTCTAATGTGCAGTTTGCGGTGAATCCTGTTGATGGTGAAGTTATGATCATTGAGATGAATCCTAGAGTTTCGAGATCTTCTGCTCTTGCTTCTAAAGCTACTGGTTTTCCTATTGCTAAAATGGCAGCTAAGTTGTCTGTTGGGTATTCTTTGGATCAGATTCCTAATGATATCACTAAGAAAACACCTGCTAGCTTTGAACCCTCCATTGATTATGTGGTGACAAAGGTTTGCTCTTCTTCTTCTGCATACTTGAGCTTTTTTTCTTGGGGAAACGTGGTATTTTAGACCTTGAACTATCTCCGTTTGGTGAAAAAAATTTCAACTAGCAAAATGGTTTTTATAACCTGAACTTTGATAATCGTGGTTTTTAAACTCTAAACCTTAAGAACTAGGTTTTTTAATCAGAAATTTTGAATTCAAACTTGAAATTATAGTATAACTAATCAAATTTGGATTATAATTTTTGGTTAAACTTTGAAGTTATTGTTTAATTTTATGTTCAAAGTTTAATTTTGAGTTAAAAATCTCGATTATCAAAGTTCAAAGTTTAATAAAGCCATTTTGATAGTTAAAGACTTTTTTTACCAAAAAAAATAGTTCAGGGTCTCAAATACCATATTCCCTTTTGTTAATGTTGCGATAAAACTAGAAGTGTAGTTAATAACTTAGTATCTATCTATGTCTTGAATCATGCAGATTCCTAGGTTTGCATTTGAGAAGTTTCCAGGATCTCAGCCATTGTTAACAACCCAGATGAAATCTGTTGGGGAAGCCATGGCTCTTGGCCGGACATTCCAAGAATCTTTCCAGAAAGCGTTGAGGTCTCTAGAGAGTGGTTACTCAGGTTGGGGTTGTGCAAACATTAAAGAACTAAACTGGGACTGGGAACAACTAAAATACAGCCTCAGAGTTCCAAACCCCGACAGGATCCACGCAATTTACGCTGCGATGAAAAAGGGTATGAAAGTCGACGAAATCCATGAGTTAAGTATGGTAGACAAATGGTTTCTAGTCCAACTTCGAGAGCTCGTAGACGTTGAACAGTACCTTATGTGCGAAACCTTGTCTAAGATCACAAAAGAAGACCTTTACGAAGTTAAAAAGCGCGGTTTTAGCGACAAACAAATCGCTTTTGCTACAAAAACAACTGAGAAAGAAGTCCGTAACAAGCGAATCTCTTTAGGAGTTATTCCTTCTTACAAAAGAGTTGATACATGTGCAGCAGAGTTTGAAGCTCATACACCATACATGTATTCTTCATATGATGTTGAATGTGAATCAGCTCCAAACAACAAAAAGAAAGTTTTGATTTTAGGTGGAGGACCAAACCGAATTGGTCAAGGAATTGAATTTGATTACTGTTGTTGCCACACATCTTTCGCCTTACAGGTATCTAAAAATTTCATTCCCCAAACCCAAGTAAACAACTGTTTTCAAGCTTTTTAAAATCTAAATTCTATCTAAATTTGGTTGCAGGATGCTGGATATGAGACCATAATGTTGAACTCAAATCCAGAAACAGTATCCACTGATTACGATACTAGCGACCGGCTCTACTTTGAGCCTCTAACAATCGAAGACGTTCTTAATGTTATTGATCTTGAGAAGCCTGATGGTATAATCGTCCAATTTGGTGGTCAAACTCCATTAAAGCTTGCTCTTCCCATCAAGCATTACTTAGATGAACACATGCCAATGAGCTTGAGTGGTCTAGGACCTGTTCGCATCTGGGGTACATCACCTGACTCCATTGATGCAGCTGAAGATAGAGAAAGATTCAACACAATTCTCAATGAACTAAAAATTGAACAACCTAAAGGAGGAATTGCAAAATCTGAAGCTGATGCATTAGCCATAGCTAAAGAAATCGGCTACCCGGTTGTGGTCCGACCGTCTTATGTACTCGGTGGTCGTGCCATGGAAATTGTGTACGACGACGCTAAACTCGCAACTTATCTGGAGAATGCAGTTAAAGTTGATCCAGAAAGACCAGTTCTAGTAGATAAGTATCTCTCTGACGCCATTGAAATCGATGTCGATACACTTACTGATTCTTACGGTAATGTCGTAATCGGAGGAATCATGGAACATATCGAGCAAGCCGGTGTGCATTCAGGCGATTCAGCTTGTATGCTTCCGACACAAACTATACCGTCTTCTTCGCTAGAGACAATCCGGACATGGACAACTAAGCTAGCCAAGAAGCTAAACGTCTGCGGTTTAATGAACTGTCAATACGCAATCACAACTTCTGGTGATGTCTTCCTCCTCGAAGCGAATCCTCGAGCTTCCCGAACAGTCCCATTCGTGTCAAAAGCTATCGGTCATCCTCTCGCCAAATACGCAGCTCTAGTAATGTCAGGAAAATCTCTTAAAGATCTCAACTTCGAACAAGAGATAATCCCAAAACACGTCTCTGTCAAAGAAGCTGTCTTCCCCTTCGAAAAATTCCAAGGCTGCGACGTAATCCTCGGTCCAGAAATGCGCAGCACAGGAGAAGTAATGTGCATAAGTTCCAAGTTCCCAAGCGCATTCGCAATGGCGCAAATCGCAGCAGGTCAAAAACTACCGTTAACCGGTACAGTCTTCCTCAGTTTAAACGATCTAACCAAACCACATCTGGAGAAAATCGCTGTCTCCTTCCTCGAACTCGGTTTCAAGATCATTGCAACTTCAGGAACAGCTCATTTCTTGGAACTTAAAGGTATCCCTGTAGAAAAAGTTTTGAAGATGCATGAAGGTAGACCACACGCAGGTGATATGGTAGCTAATGGTCAGATTCATTTGATGTTGATTACGAGCTCCGGCGATGCGCTTGATCAGATTGATGGAAGACAGCTTCGGCAAATGGCGTTAGCTTATAAAGTTCCGGTGATAACAACGGTGGCCGGAGCTTTGGCTACAGCAGAAGGGATTAAGAGCTTGAAAGGTAGTGCAATTCAGATGATTGCTTTGCAGGATTTTTTTGAAGTTAAGAATGTGACGTCATCTATGGCTTGAGTTTGAGTTTGGTTTTGGTTTTAGGGTTTATGTTTTGTGTGTGTTTTGGTTCATTTTGATGGGGAAAATGTACCATAGAGATTTGGTGTACTTTTTGAGCATAAGACAGATCAGTTTATGATCTGAAACTGAGTTTGGAACTTTTGATTTTTAATGTTTTATCAGGAAAGTTAAATTAATCTGTTTTGTTCTGTGTTTGTGTATTTTTAAATTTAAGGGTGGTTTGTTTTGATTTTTTTTTTTTTGTTGTTGTTAATTTGGGAGAAAAGTTTGAAAAAAATATGTTTTAATGGAGTTTTTTTTAGGGATTATTATGGTATTTTAAACCATAGTGAGGTGAAAAAAGAATTTTTTAATTATGATAATAATTAAAGAAACTATGAATTTTGATACTAGGTTTTTTTAATTTTTCCGGATTTAAATTAAATTAAACATTAACTAAACTGTAATCTCAAAATTTAATCTAGGAATAAATTCTAAAATTTGATTAATATACGAAATATAATTTAAGTTTAAATTTGAAAATTTTGGTTTAGAAATCCGGTTATTAAAAGTTAGAGTTAAAAAATTTGATTATTAAAATTTAACGTTTAAAAAATTATTTTGATAGTTGAATTAGAACAATAGATTTTTGACGAATAATGATCTGGTTTTTATATTGTTTCTCATATTTATATATAGAGATGTTAACACCGGTTAGGTCCAGTTTTGATTTATCTATAAATGACCAAACCGGCCCACAAATCAAGTAGATATTAGTTTCATTTGTTTTACTGTTACCCTTAGTTTAATAATTCAACTACCTATGTTGATGTTATAAAGTTTCTTTTATATATCAAAATTTACAAAGTTGATTTCTAAATATCTCCTAAATTTTGAATTGTTAATTATTTTTCGTTAAATATATTATTGTATTAGTGATTATATATATGATTTATTTGTGTTTATTTTGTTAAATTAGTAAATACTAGAAATTAATCCTTATTATGTGCGGGATAAGTATTTATTAAAACCGGTTCCACTAGGTTATCATGTAGGTCATAAATCGGTCCCATTAACTTAACACAAATTAAATGTAGTTTTTTTATGCTTGTTCGATTCGAATCCGGGAAATGACTTACTAACTGTGCTACTTTGTCTTTGTAAATATTTATTAGTTATACTCATTTACTGATTATTGTTATAAACTTTTAGCAATATATCATGTCACTGATGTTAAATTCATTTATTTTAAATGTTGACTTTTAAGTGTTCCATTAAATATAAATTGTTGTTTATCGTCAAACTATATAGTTATAACAGTAACCACAAATATGTTTTCCGTGTTGTCTTTATCTTTTTATGATAAATGTTACTAAACATATAACATCAATTATTAATCATAATTGCGTTAAAAAAGATTATTAATCATAATTAATATCGAGATTAGAGAAACAAATAATTCATTTTAGGTGAGTCTACAAACTTTAATTTTTTTTCCTTTTTTCTATTTATTTAAAAATTTATAATTCGCTAATTTTATTCGATTCACATTCATCACGTTGAATGGTTATATATATATATATATAAAAATATGTTCAAGTAAATTAATATAATTTTGGTGAATTTTTTAAAATGCCTTAATTCAAATTTTTTTTGCAGAAATGGTCCAACATTATATCCAAATATATATTTTTGATATATCCTTAATTCAAATATTTTTAGGCTATTTGGATATATTAAAAAATTAAAATCATAGCTTACAAATATGTATTAGTACACGATCATTAAAAAAATAGTTTCGATATTAAAATATTTTTTGTATATATAGATAATTTCTATTTTTTGATATAGATATGGTGATTATATAATTTAAAAGATTATATTTATTTATGAAAGTTGTACTAGTAGTAGTAGTGTTATAGATAAACGTTCATTTCATTACAACTCATTTGTAGGCATATTAATAATAGCAATAATAATATTAATAACAACAACACATGTATTCATTAAATTTTGTTTTTATAAAAATATTTATATTTTTGTAAAGAAAAAAAAATAACATTAAATTTTCAGAATCATATCATCACTTTCGGTGGCTATTTAATTACGACGACTATATATATATGATAATTTTGAACAAATTATATATTTTTTTAGCTTATCAAGAACAAAAAATAAAAAATAAAATCACTGGAATCAATTTATGACCTAAATTAATATATGATTGAAAATTATATCTTAATTTAGGGGAAACAATTCAATTTATGACAAAAAAATCATATATTCAAATATTTAATATTTTATTTATCACAAAAATTAATATTCAATTTGTAAAATATATTAACATAAAACTTCAGATTTTCTAAATGAGATCAAATTTACAACGTTAAATTCGTCAAAAATTATCGTTAACTTTTGTCGTCAAATTCTCATCTGAAGACGAATTCACTTCGGTCGGATTTTTTTTTTATTTCTATTAGCTTTGATTTCATCAACTTCACGACTAATTCGTCAATTTTACTGTTATTTTCGTTCAACATTATAGCTAATCAATTATCGCATTTATAAATTTAAAATTTTATTTATTTATGTTTTACAAATTAATAATTAAATTAATTTCATTATAAGAATATTAAAATAATAGAAGATTGTTTAGTCATTTTTGGTGCGATTTATTATACATAACTCCAACACCACACAAATACGGATACGAATACGGACACATTTTTATTTAAATATATCTTGGTCATTAATAAAATTATGACTTTTATTATATAATATATAATGGACCAATTACATCAAATCTGGCCCTATTGTTATTAAATCACCCATATCGTTCAACTACCCAATATTAATATATTATTAAATACATCTATTTATTCAATGGACCGTTCATAAACTTATCTTTAGTGGTCCTAAATGAATATTTATATACTCCTTATCTATTTTAAACTTTAACTACATAATCTTTTTACTTGTTAAACAAGAAACCACATTAACCCTAATAGCTTTTTAAATTAAACTACTAATAATACGATCGATCCAAACGTATTAGAAATTTTCAAAGATTTTAAAATTTTGCAATTTTTATATTTTAACAGTAAATATTAATGTACGTACATACTTTTTTGGGTCCAAGTTGTGTACCAAGTTTACTCATATTGTATATTTTTCACAGAGTTTACTCATATATTTATTTTTTTAATTGTTAATATGTTATATGATTTATTAATTAAATATGAAAAATAAATAAATTGAAAATTGAAAATTTGGAGACGTTTTAAATAATAATGATAATATTCTAAGCAATTATAATATAAGTTGTAATGATACGAAAATCTTTAAGAGTTAATCTTTAAGAGTTTAATTTTAAACAATACTATAATCAATGATTTACAATGTTTATATAAGCGACCAAAAATATAAATAATCGTAAAGTCTATTGAAGCATTTAAATTAATTCAATAATTTTTGTTTAGCAATTATATTATAGGGAATTAACATTACTAATTTTTTTTCATTATCCGTAAGTTTATTTTTTGTTAAAACATTATCCGGAAGTATTAAATAAAAATTTCATTTATTATGAAATTTCACTTATAAAATATAGTAAAAAAACTTCAAATTTTCTAAATGTGATAAATTAGTTTCTATCAACTTTGTTTAACACTGTAAAAGTGGTTTCATTTATAAAATTTACAGTCTTACTTGACTATACATTTTACTAATTTACGATTAATTAATATTTTTACGATAAATAAAATATTATTTTAACACAATCATAACCTATTTTGTTAAGTTATTTTCCCTCCTGCACTACAAAAATATATAAAATACCCCAAAAATAACATTTCTTAAAATTACCGTTTTAAGTTAAAAAATTCTCACAATAACACCAAATTTGCCTATATATACATTTCAACATCTATATCACTTTCTCCAATCAATTTAAAAACTTTTAAACCAAAATCATTAAAAAACCCTAAAAATGTCTAAAAAATTCGAAGTTGTAGTAACCAGAACCGAACCGGTACTAATTTCTCCGGCATCAGAAACTCCTAAAGGTGAATACTTTCTTTCAAATTTGGATCAAAACATAGCAATTATTGTGAAAACATTATATTATTTCAAATCGGAGACAAAATCGAATCAAGAATCAGTAGATGTGATAAAGAAATCTTTGTCGGAGATTCTTGTTGATTATTATCCGGTGGCCGGAAGATTAATGATTAATTCAGAAGGGAAACTCGCCGTGAATTGTACCGGAGAAGGAGTTGTGGTGGTTGCAGCTGAGGCTAATTGTGGAATTGAAAAAATTCAAGAAGCTGTTTTAGAGAATAAAATGGAGATTCTTGAGAATCTTGTTTTTGATCTTCCTGATTGCCGGAATATTCTTGAGATTCCTCCGGTCGTTGCTCAGGTGAGGTTTTGATATTATACCAAGTTTGCTTATTATTAATTTTAAAAATAATATAAATTTTATATTAATTCTTATCAAATAATAAGCTAATAATTAATCGTTTTTATCTATAGAATTTTTATCACATGTTTAAATGATATACTTATGAAATTGTATTATTGTTAAAAAGGTATTATATATCTTGTTACATTTAATTTTTTTTTATTTTTTTTTATTTTCTAAGTATATATGTTTTGTTTGATATTAATATTTATGTATACGATTAGTGGGTAAATTCGAAATATATTGTTTTTAAGTATATATACTTTGTTTGATACTAAGATTTATTTTTTTTTCTAATAGAATTTGAATTATATTACATTTAGTATTATTATTAAGATATATGATATTAATATGTGAAATAACGATCAAATATTCTTGATACTTTTTATTAGTATTCATGATATTGTTAATGAGATATGACGTATAACTTAATAGTTTTTGTTAAATATTCGTATGAAAATTTGAATAAATACGTTTATTTTTTTTCACTGAATAAATACGTTTGTTTAATGTTAAGATTTATACATATAAAAAGGAAAAATAAAAGATAAGTGCATTACTGATAATAATTCATTCTCATACATTTTACTTTTTTTTTGTCAGCCAAATTAAAAAGTAAAATGAAATTCTCTAAAAAGTAAATAAAACGTATGTTTTAATCATGCACGGTTGCAGTATATATTTATATATAAAATGACATAAAATAATTAATCATAATAGGCGAGTATAACTATGTGATGTATAACATTTAATGTTGTATACAATGAAGAATATACTCCTCCGTGTTAAAATAGTTGATGTTTTAGATTTTATTTTTGTGTCACATTATTTGATTTTCTATGATTTTTTATTTAAATTTATTAATAAAAATAGTTATATTTGTGAGTTTCAAAAATTGAACCTAAAAATTAATGATTTGATTGGTTGTTATGTGATTAATAATAAGAAATTGTTGAAAACAATATCACATTAATTAATTCTTAATTTGTGTGTAAATTCTAAAACATCATCTATTTCAAAACAGAGGGAGTATATATTATAAGACCATATATTAATTAATAGTTATTACTACAATTTATTGTGAGCCACATACAATAATGATGTGGGATCCATTTGAGTTTCATTGCTTGTAGTTAATGTTTTGTCCACACTCCACAGTATAATTCAATGTAGAATATTAAAAATGAAAAATTAGTTATATAGTATTATTAATATTTTTATATAATAATTAATAATATTTCCTCTACATACTTATGTTAAAACATTTGGTTTTGAAAAAATAGTTACATTTTTATATGGTTTTTTTATAATTATTTTATCCTATATTTTTTAATTCATCAACTTATATAAAACATTTTAAAATATATCACCTACTTATATATTTAAACAAAAACTTTACAACTTCTTAATACATTGGAGTAGAAATAGTTTGTTTAAAAAACATAAATTTACATAATATATCTTGTATATATAATTAATTTTACTCCTTATTTTTATATTTTCAGGTAACAAATTTTAAATGTGGCGGTTTTGTGTTAGGACTAAGTATGAGTCACAATATGTTCGATGGTGTCTCAGCTATGGAATTTCTCAATTCTTGGTCACAAACCGCTAGAGGAATCCGGTTAAGTCTACCTCCTTTCCTAAACCGGTCAATTCTCCGGTCAAGAATCCCTCCCAAAATCGAATTCCCACACAACGAATTCGACGACATTAAAGACATTTCAAACACTCAAAAACTCTACCAAGACGAAGATCTCATCTACAAATCATTCATTTTCGACGAAATCAAACTCGAAAAACTCAAAACCATGGCGATTGAAGGCCAAAACCGGTTTAATTTCACAACATTTCAAACCTTAACCGGGTTTCTTTGGAAATCAAGATGTAAAGCACTTGGATTTAAACCGGATCAACCGGTTAAGCTTTTGTTCGCAGCTGATGGACGGTCTAGATTCGTTCCACGTCTTCCTGAAGGGTATTTTGGAAACGGCATCGTTTTGACTGGTTTGGTGACGTCAGCAGGAGACTTGGAGTCAAACCCTCTTTCTCATTCTGTAGGTTTGGTTAAGGAAAGTGTTGAATTGGTTACAGACCGGTTTATGAAATCGGTTATTGATCATTTTGAAGTAAACCGGAAACGACCGAGTTTAACAGCTACGCTTTTGATTACTTCTTGGGCAAATTTGAAATTTAATACACAAGATTTTGGTTGGGGTGAACCGGTTTTTTCTGGACCGGTTGGTTTACCAGGAAAAGAAGTGATTTTGTTTTTGCCACGTGGCGATGGTAATATGAAGAAAGGTGTTAATGTTTTCCTTGGACTTCCTGCTTCTGCTATGAATGTTTTTGAAGAGCTTATGAAGATTTGAAATAAAATTATTATATTTTTAATACAATTTTAATTAATTTTATTTTAAGGTTTTAAAGATAATAATGTGACCATATATAGTTTAAATGTCTTGTTTTTTCATTCTGTGAATTGTTTCTTGTATTAATCTATCAATTTTTAAAATTTTATGTAATTTATACAAATATTTGTCAATAAAAAAAATTAATACGAAAATTTAAATTTATTTTTAGAAAAATAAACACACATATATTTACAAATTTGTTACTTCATATATTGAATACAAATACTTTGTATGGTTGATAAAAAAAAAGTTTATAATTTGGTAGTATTTTTAATTTTGTTTATTTTATAAGAAATTAATTTTATCAATATTTGTTAGTTTTCGAAAATTTATGTATTAATTTTAAATTTATAATAAATAACAAGAGGAAATTAAGATGGATATTTTAAATAGTTTTTGATTAATTTGGAAAATAGGAAATATACATTATCCCCAATAGATAATTACATGAAAATTAAAAAGAAGTAGACAGAAATTAATTCCTAAAAAAACATATATATAACATTCGAAAATGTGTGTATATATGTTTTCCTTGGTGGAATTAATCCTCTACTTCGCACACTTGATAAACTCAGAAAAATACGAAGCGTAACGGGTACACGTGGTGGTTTGGTATATCAAGTTGGGGTAAAAAAGTCAACAATGCATAGTCAACGGTTTTTTTTATTTCGATAACTCATCATGTAGCTGTTCCGGTGGAGGACTGCTTGCCGTTTTTAACGTTTTGTCCATCTTCAATCCCAACCGTTCGAGCACCACAAGTACACGTGTTCGCTTGATGAACGACTGCGATTGCTGCGGGCTCAGCGGAAGTTACTGTACCGAGCTTCACCAGATCAATACTCACCTCAGGTAACTTCGCTGCTTCTACTTCTTTTTCACCCAAATGCGGCGTCGTTTTACAGTATTTGTAAATAATGTAGAGAATCATTTGAAGTGCACCGAGACCAAAACCAATCACATTCGGAAACTACACAAAATAAAAATAATAATTAATTAATATTTATTTAATATGATAAATATTTAAATATACGCACTTTTTTCACTTTATAACAACATTTTGTTTTAATAAAGTAAAAGTTTTCTAGCAAACTTGTGCGGCATCAATATAAGTTACGTACAAAATATAATTTCTATGATAAAATAAATATTCTTTTGTAAAAGAAAAAACCTTTAATGTTTTTTTCTTGGAACATAAAGTGAGTCTCTTTATAATTATTTTATCATTTTAAATTGTAAAAAGACAATACCAAACAAAAGTATTTTGCTTTCCTTAATTATTTATAATTATTTTCATCTTTTTTTATCTTTGAATCTATGATTATAACCTCAAAATCTCAGGTAGATTACAAACAAAAGCAACCTACTTCAAGTATGATTCATACAAAATGATAATGATAAACTAATTAAATCCAATAAATAATTATAATATATGATGCTAGCTTTATGTCATGATATGAAATATACTAATACACGTACGTGAATATACATGCTCGTATTTTTCATTTTATGGATTATAACTACATATTTAATTTAAAACTACACGATAAATATCTATTTTTTTTCCTTCTAAAATGCACATCTAATTTTATAAATTGTTATTTAACAATTTATTTACTTCGTTAAATCATTGATATATAATATAATTAATATACAATATGACGATTTATGTCATGATATGTAATATACTAGTACCATATATGAATATTCAACCATATTTAGATTCAAATTGGATTATATCAAGATTCATAAAATACANTTCCTCTAATTTCGATAAATATTTTTTGTGAATATGCCAACTCACACACATATATATACTATATATAAATATTATGATGATTAGAATATGTATTTCACTCCCATATTTAAAATTCTATATACTAAATTATTCAATTCGAATCATATTTAAATTCATAAAATATACTACCATATACTAAATTTCTCTATTTTCTATAAATTAAGATTTATATATAGTATATAATATAGAGAGGGAGTGACTTACAGCAACATAGATATCTTTAAGAGCAAGACCATAAAGGAGCCAAATAACAGCACTAATTGTAAGTGTTAAGGATAAGCTAAAGGGCATATACTCCACACTTCTTGTCTTTATCACTGTCCTCTGTTCATTACAAACAATCAAATATTTTAATTATTAGTTTATTCAAAAATTAAAATTAATTAAATTAATATTTTGTATACTTACAATTATACTCAAAGGAGCAGCAAAAACACAAACAGAGAATCCAACACAAATCCCTCCTATGATTTTAGCTCGTGTAGTTCCTTTTGTCAAAAATTGACATAAAAGAAGTATCAAACAAAACCCTCCAACGTTCATCAAAAGTAGCAATTTTATCGTCATCATCTGCAAAAAAAAATAAACATCAAAATAACATTTTAAGTTAATGATTTAATTTTTTATATATATACACAAAAGATCGTTTATGAATCCAAACAAGAAAAACTTGAGTTTAAAATTTAACATATATATAAAAAATGTTTAAAACTAGGATAAAATTCTATAGTGATTCAAATGATTCTTATAAATCTTTTTTTAGCGATTTAATTTATATATATACAGACCAAACCTTCTGGATCTAAATAAGAAAAAAATATTCTTGGATGGTTACACATACATATATATAATAAATATAAAAAAATGTCAAAAAAATGTAGTAATTCAAATGGTTAATTATTATTATTTTTCTATCTATTTAATTTATATACACAAGACCGCTTCTAGACACAAACAAAAGAAACTTTCGCTTAAAACTTTATATATATAAAATATCGAAAACGTTAAAAAAGATAGTAATTCAAGTGGTTATTAGTATTTTTTGTAGCAATTTCAATTAATATACACAAAACCCTTCTAGACACAAACAAAAGAAACTTCATTTTTTAAATCTTTATATATATTAATTATCGAAAACGTTAAAAAAAGATGTAATAATTAAAATGGTAATTGATATTTTTTGTAAACATATATATATACCTTAGCTTTTTTAGGGGCATAAGCGAGGAACATAGAGATGTAAATAGTTTCAATGAAGCAACCAAAGATGTTAATGGTAACAAGAAGAAACACATCTTTCTTCTGTGTTGCATAATAAAGCCATAACGTTGAACTAAACAGTGCAACTACGTATGGAAGAGATTGAAATCCTTCTGTTGTTTTCTTCTTATATACCCTATAAAACGTTGGCCTGTAATAAAAATCCATTTTTGTAAAATCATGTTAATATAACTATACAAAATTTATATGTTTTTTGAGACTTTTGAAATGTTTTATATATTTGTATGATGTTGAAAAGACTTACACAGGGGAGAGGAACACCGCGAAAGAGATCAAATTTCCTGACAAAATTATAAAACGATAAAATATTAGCATCGATAAATAAAAAAAATTATGAATATGCATCGATAAATCTTGAAAAAAATATTGTTATAAAGATTAGTATACACATTTTTGTATAAAGAAGAAAACGAAAAAAACGATTGATATAAAGATTAGTATACAAAATTTTGTATAAGAAAATCGAGAATAAAATAATTGATATAAATAAAAAAAACTGCGAAAATATGATTGATATAAAGATTACTATACAAAATTTGTATAAAAAATTCATGCAAAAGTGATTGATATAAAAATTAATATAGAAACTTTTGTATAAAAGAATAGTGAAAAATGATTGATATAAAAATTAGTATAAAAATTTTGTATCGAAATATGGTGAAAAAATGAATGATATAAATAGTAGTATACAAAATTTAATGTAAAAAATTGCGAAAAAATGATTGAAATGAATGAAAACGGATATATCAAATCTTGATTATTATCATGGAAAAAAGATCGAAAATGGTTGAATATATCAAAAAAATGAAATCGAAATTAGTTTATCGTACCGAGCAAACCAAAAGCAAAAGCCCAATGATTTTGTGTGTTGAAAAGAGCCATTGATGATCTAAATTAATCTTTAAAAAGATTTGTTTTTTCTAGGGTTTATATGAAGAAGAAGAAGATGAAGAGTTAAGAGATTTGTAAGTGTTTTTGTTATATGTAAAGACTAAAGGCACGAGCTTAATGTTTTGAGCTACTTCATCTATATATAGAGAGTTTTTAAGGCTTAAAGAAGAGAATGGGGTTTGTGTGAATAATAATAA
>KE152396.1:156379-189304 GCA_000411095.1 Aethionema arabicum | reverse complement strand
TAATATCTCCTTCACTTTCTTCTTCTCTCTCTTTCTATATATATATATATATCTATATTATTATTATTATTATTATCTTTTTATCTAAAAAAAACTTAAATGGGTTTTGTTAATTCTTTTGGAGTTTTTCTTTAATTGTGTGTCTGCGAATTACAAACAAAAAAAATAGAAGTAAGCTGTATTTTGTGCAATTTCTGCTGTCTTTATTTTTCAAAATTATCATATAATATCGTATCTGTTTTTTTTTTGTTTCTGTATAATATAGTCATTATCATCTCATGATATAATATTGGTTTTACTTTTGTTTTTATTTTATCTTCAAGTTGTTTATTGTGGCGTGATATGGATTGAGTCTGCGCATGATATTTATATATTTCTTTCAGTGATCTATTATTCAATTAATGATTTGAAAAATACATTAAAATAATTAGATTATTGGTTTTATAGGTGATATTATTCTTCTTGCAGTATATATCATGAGGATTTTATGTTTTTAAATTATTTTAGTATCAAATTGCGAAATTTACTATTCCTTCTATTTTGAATATTAAATATTTTAGAAAAAAAGTAAATGTTGTAAGTTTCAAAAAAATAATATATTTTCACAAATTTATTTTTATTTTACTTGTTATTATGTCAATTACAAATTTTAAAAAAACAATAGTATTTTTGTTTTGTTTTTTTTTTATGTCCATTCTAGCAAATTTTTATATTTTTTTAATTTTACTAGTATTAATGATTTTTTGCAATAATTAAATTCCGATTAGCATCTTTGTTGTCAATTGCCGACAAAGAGAACGTGAGTCAAAATAAATACATGAGGACGTGAGGTGTCTATAGAGTATACACACAGTTTTTACTTTTAATTAACTAAATTTTTAAATATCCTACTAATATTTAATTTTCAGAGTTGTATATTTGTGTTCAAGTCAAAAAGTTGATTACATCATTTTAATTATTAGGCACGATCATTGCTAATTTATACCAATGTAATACGATCATAATTGCTAATTATTGAAACCATAAAATCTAACATATAACTAAATAAATATTTTAAGTAAATAAAAAATATTATCGATACCAATGTGTTATTATTCGGTTTTAATTCAACTTTTAGTATTGTTGACATTGAATTTGATTTACTAAAATCCATTATATAAATAGACACTTTCCAAATTTATAAATAAATAAAAAATTGATTGAAAAAGAAACAACAAAAATTATACAAATAGACACTTTCCAAATTTTGTCTTCAAATCTTCCCATTTTATAATAATTGTGTTTTTATAGTCAAACAAAAATTACATGTTTAAAATATTATTTTCTCCTTTAGGTGCAATAAACACTTGATGAATACTTATTGAAATGAAATGCATTAATTCTACACTCATTATATTAATCTTATTATTTCTCAAAACATTAGCCATTTGATTGATTTTGGTTTCTACTATATTACAAAAAAAAATGAATATTTCTGTTTTTTCATGTCTTTATGTTTATTCAGCCATCTATATATTTTTTTTTAATTATTATTTAAAATCCACATATCACTAATTCAGTAATTTGAGACCAAACTTGACTTGAGAAATGTTCAACACGTATTTAATATGTATATATGTATATATATGCGTGTGTTTGTTCTCTCTCTCTCTCTATATATTAAGTATAATTGGTCTTGTCTAGAATTATTCCAAAGTCGATTTTATATAAAGAAATACAGATCATTTACCTTATGACTATCTACAATATTGACATGATCTTTTATTTTAATTAATCATCAACTATAATTCAATTAATTTTTTTTTGCATCGCATATGAATTTTAAATCACTTCTAACAATAAATTTATCAAACATTTCAATTTAAACGTTCCCCAAATCTAAAGCATTTTTCATGACCTTATTAACCATAATTATTCTATTTTTATTTCATCAACCATAATTATTCTATTTATATTATCTGATTATTTTTTTTCAATAATGTTAATATGCACATACATATAAATGTCATAGCAAACAACACATTAATATTATAATCAACTTTATTAGATATTATATGTTGTTATAGTCACATTTGATGTACATTAAAATTAATACTTAACTTCAAATAAAATAAGGCTTGTATTTATGTCATAACGATTTGTTCCTCTAAAGATTCAACGAAATTTTAATGTTTAAAATATCCAAAAGAAAAATCATACTAATAATTTCCATAAAATTAATTATTATAATAATTGAGGAAAAAAAAACATTAATTATAATAATAACTAATAATTTTTATATTGAAATTAGTTTGACTCGTAAAAGGGGAAAGGTGGCTTGGCTTAAAGAGAAGGAAAAATATAAACAGATTTCTCATTTCTGTCTCTAAAGTCAAAAATTCCATTTTTTAAAATTTAAAATTTTCTCAAAAATAAAAATATCAAATTCTCTCTCTCCTTTTAACGAATTATCAAATAGAAATCGTCTTAAGCGCGATTTTTTTGTCTTCTGGGTTTTTTCGATGTTAGAGTTGCAGCCGTCGGATCTTCGTCCCGGAGCTCCGGAATCTAGCGGCGGCAGTGACGGCGGCGATAATCACGAGCTGATCAGAACTTATAAAGGATGGAAAGGCAACAACGTGAGCTCAATCTCTCTTTCGCTCTCTCTATCGATTTTCGAATTCTCATTTCTTCAAAATTCGATTTGATTTAGGGTTCTTTGAGTAAGATCTATATCAAAAATCGACAATTACTTTAGTGAAATTGATTGGAGAAGTTTCTGTGTTTTTTCATTCTTGAGATGAACTTTAGGACTACAAAGTTGACTTGTCTGCCCTAATTTTGCAGCTTTTTAACCATTTGGGGATTTTTAGATAATTCTACTACTAAATTTAGATTTTGACTTCAAAAACCCTCAAAATCAAATTGAGTCATATCTAAAACTTAGAGTCAAATCCTTTCTCATAAAGATTTGAGATTAAGCTTAGAGGTTCAGAAAAATCCATTAGAGAAATCTCTTTATAATCTCAAGAACATGTTAACATATGAGAATTAGCTTATCTAAAATCTTCTTAAACTAACGAAATCTAATGGGGGCATAGTTTATTGTATCAAAAGATGTTAACTTCCAGCAAATTTCATCAAAAAAACATTGTCAAGAAGTGTAATCTCATAGCTAAAAAGATATATATGTGTGTATATATCTGTATATATATATATATATACACATATATGTAAGAACATGTAACATATGAGAATTAGCTCAAGTAATCTCCTTAAGCTAATGAAATTAAATGGGGTTATAGTTTATTGTATCAAAAGATATAAGCTTTTAGCAAATTTCATCAAAAAACATTGTTAAGATTTGCAATCTCATAGATATATATATGTGTGTGTGTGTGTGTGTGTGTGTGTGTGTGTGTGTAAGTATAGCTTTGCTGATGTTAAACTGTTCTTGTGATCTCTGTAGGTGTTTTTCCTTGGAGGAAGACTTGTCTTCGGACCAGATGCTCGATCAATTCTGATCACCCTCTTCTTAATTACAGCTCCTGTTATCATTTTCTGTGTTTTCGTAGCGAGAAAGTTTATCGATGATTTCCCTAACCATAGAGGAGTAGCAGTCATAGCCGTCGCCATTGGACTTAACCTATTGGTAACTTTCCTCAGTCCGGTTTCATTTCTTTGTGACGCTTTCTCGCAGGATCTTATATTTTCTCGCCTTTTCTTATCTTGCAGGATCTTATATTTCTTATTCTAACTTCGGGTAGAGACCCCGGGATAATACCGCGTAATCTATATCCACCTGAACCTGAAAGTTGTGAAGGAAATGGTGAGCCACGGCTTGCGCATACTCCTCAAGGTCGATTACCTCGAACAAAAGACATGGTTGTTAATGGAATCACGGTTAAGATCAAGTACTGTGATACATGTATGTTGTATAGGCCGCCTCGAGCTTCTCATTGCTCAATATGCAATAACTGTGTTGAGAAGTTTGATCATCATTGTCCTTGGCTTGGTCAGTGCATTGGATTGGTATGATCTTCTTATCCAATTTTTGAAATTCAATTCAATAAGAACACTGTATCACATAGGAATTATGGTATTTTAGATTCTGAATTATCTCGGTTTAGTAAAAAAACCTTTTAATTTTGAAAATGGTTTTTTTAAACCCTAAACTTTGAAACCGAGTTTTTTAAACCCTATTGGATTTTTAAAATCTAAATTTAACTTTGAACTACAATTTTGAAATTTAACCAAAAAATAAAACTGAAATTTAGGTTAATTATACTATAGTATAAAAGTTTAAATTTGAGACTTTGGTTTAAAAAAACCCAATTATTAAAAATTAGAGTTTAAGAAACTCGGTTATCAAAGTAGAGGGATTAAGAAATTCGGTTATCAAAGTTTAGGGATTAAGAAACTCGGTTATCAAAGTTTAGGGTCTAAAAAACTCGATATTACCAATGTTTAGGGTTTAAAAATAGCTATTTTGATATTTGAGGGTTTTTTTCATGATACGGGGATAGTTCAAGGTCTAAAATTTCATAATCACATATCAAAAAATGAGATTACCTGATGATTAAAAATTGGGTGTTTTTTTTTTGTTTGAATTGCAGAGAAACTACAGATTCTACTTCATGTTTGTGTTGTCTTCAGCTCTTCTATGTATATATGTTCATGTGTTCTGTTGGATCTACGTTACAAAGATAATGGGTAGTGAGAAGACAACGATATGGAAAGCTCTAATAAAGAGTCCTGCTTCCATTGCTTTGATCATCTATACATTTGTTTCTGTCTGGTTCGTTGGTGGTCTTACCGGTTTCCACTTGTACCTTATCAGTACCAATCAGGTAAACACATCATAACCTGTAACCCATTAAATTGATTTCATTGATAACAAGATTATAGCATTTTAGACCCTAAATTGTCTTCGATTGATGAAAAACACCTTTTAACTTTCAAAATGGTTATTCAAACCCTAAACTTTAATAACCGGGTTTTATAAACCTTAATAATTGGGTTATTAAAACTGAAATTGGAATTATGGTATAATCAAGGGGTCCTATATAGAATCAAATTTAGATTTTTTTTTTATTAAAATTTGTGACTCTAGTTTAATTTTGTCTTCAAAACTTAATTTTGATTAAAAAAAGGATGGCGGCGAAAAAACCCTTAAACTACTGTTTTTCGCGAAGCAGATCCTAAATTATCAAATCGGCAAAAAAACTCCTCAATTTTGTTTTTTTGGCAGAAAAAAAACCCTAAACTATCAAGTCGGCAAAAAACCCTTAACTTTGTTTTTCCAGTAAAAAACTCTCAATTAAATTGATCGTTAAAATATTTTTAGTATTTAATTAAAAAAAACAAAGTCCAAGAGTTTTTTTCGCCAACTTGATAGTTTAGGGGTTTTGTTGCTAAAAAAGAAGTTTAGAGTTTAAACCTTAACTATCAAAATAATTTTTTAAACCTTAAACTTTAAGGATGTTTTTCGCCAAACGAAAATAATTCAGGGTCTGAAATAACATAATTTTATTGATATCTAATCTTAACATTGGTTCTGATGTATTTTTCGGTTTCTGCCTCTGCAGTCTACTTATGAAAACTTTAGATATCGATACGATAGACATGAGAATCCATTTAACAAAGGAATCCTAAAGAATTTCACTCAAGTTTTCTGCTCAAATGTTGCACAATCTCAAAACAAATTCAGATCAAAAGTTCCAAAAGAACCACAAATCCCACCAAGAACAGTAAACAATGGAATGTCAAGTCCAAGTTTACAAAAAGTAACTCAAGACATTGATATGGGAAGAAAACCAGCATGGCATGAAACATTAGAAGAAGAAGAAGAGCTTGAAGATATGAACAAAGATATCGAAACAGGAACTGTATCACGAGATTTGAGCAGAATGTTACCTCCCGATGAATCCGAGGGTCGCGGGATAATGCATTCGAGAGAATCAAGTAGAGGAAGAAGAGGTGGAAGCTGGGAAATTTCGAATCGGGTTAATGAAGATTTAAGGATAAGAGGAAGAACAAGTGAAGATAGTGCAGAATCATCAGACAGTGAAGCAGTAGTAGTACCTGGTACTATAGGAAGAACCGGAACCGGTTTAGGACGGTTATAGTCTTTCTCCGGTTTAAGCCAATTACACTGTAAAAGCAAAACATAACATTTATTGTGAAATCAGGCTTGGTTCTTTACTTCATTGTAACGTTTGTGTAAAAAAAGAATTATTGAAATATTTTTAATGTTGAAAATTCAGAAAAAAAAAGTCATAAGTTGATACATAGACCGCAAAATACCAAAATATATGCTTAGAAATTGCTAAAATACCAAAATATATGCTTGGAAATGGCTAAAATACCAAAATATATGCTTGGAAATGGCTAAAATACCAAAATATATGCTTAGAAATGGCTAAAATATAATCTATGCCCAGAAATGGCTAAAGTACCAAAATATATGCCCAGAAATGGCTAAAATACCAAAATATATGCTTAGAAATGGCTAAAATACCAAAACATATGCCTAGAAATGGCTAAAATGGGCATACCTTAGGTTACTTGGGAGAGAAGGTATCTGAGATGAGTTTTTCGCCTTCTTCGTGATTTTTTAATCTTAAATTCAGAAAAAAAGAGTCATAAGTTTATATAAAAGCCGAATAAAAACCAAAATAAATGCTTAATAATTGCTAAAATGGCTAAAATGGGCATACCTTAGGTTACTTGGTGGAGAAGGTATCTGCTATGAGCTTCTCGTCTTCTTCATGGATTTGAAGGTTTTTTGACTTCATAAGAAACTCTAAAGCCTCGTCATCGAATTCAACTAAGTAAGCCATTTTCAAAAGCTCTGATAACCGTCCGATTAGATCTTCTTTCTCCCACATCACACCTTTTGCTATAACCTCAGCGAAACACGTGGCGTATTCTAGAAGACTTTTCTTCCCTGAAGATTTCTCAAGCTTCTGTGCATAGATCAGTCCTTTCTCTCTCTCCCACCTTATCATTCTCTTAGCTTCCGCAATCAGATTCTCACCTTTTGATGGTAGAGTTAAAGTGTATTCTGCAGATATCGTTTCCTGTGTTTCCACGAATTTGACGTTGAGAAGTTCTTTAATGGTTTTAAAACGTTCTTCAGCTTCAATTTTGAGAATTGGGTCACAAAGGAACCCAAGAATGAGCCTAACAAGTCCTGGTCCGATCAAAACATTCTCCGTCTCGACTTGTTCTTCCTCAGTTACGTCTACTTCAGCTATCTCGACACATTTAGAGATCTCTTTGACTCCAATTTTCCTGTAAATCTCCATGAGCTTAGTACGAGACAGTGTAGGAATACTCGGAGTTGGATACCAAACAAAAACAGAGGAATCAACGAAGAGATCCTTCAAAAGCAAATCATCAGCTATGAACACATCGCTTTTGTCAACTAACACAACTGATAAACCATCTGGTGCGTTAACAGGTAACCTTGAAAAGACTTCCGAGAGGGTTTCATCGCTGTAACTGTACCGAACTATGAATCTCCAAAACGCAGAACACTCATCGTTTGATAATGTATCTCTCGTTGTTTCCCAATCTTGCCATAATTCACAGTAATCTTCAACAGATGGGTTGATTCTCACACCAAAAGCAGATGAAAAGAATAAAAGAAGGTCACTGTCTATTTCAGAATCGTAATGGTTAGCGAGAACGTTAAGCTGTGACTCAAAAAGCTTGTCTTTATCATAAAGAACACAGCTAGAAACATCTGCCCATTTCTCAGAATTTGGAAGCCAGATCCGATCTGCAACCACTCCTTTCTCTGGTTTCCATTTGAATTCACAGAGAAATTTATAAATCCGGTTAATAGCATCAGAATCAGAGAGTGTATACATGTGGCTAGCAAGTAGCTCACAAGCTTTCGATGATTGTTGACCAACTCCGATAGCAGTAAGCTCTTTCTTGTAAGATCTAATCTCGGACCCGTAATACTCTTCGTCGATGAACGGACCATCAAATGGCTCTAACTTCCAGCCATTATCAAACAAGAGACACTCTTTAGGACTACGGTAACCAGCATGTGTCTTTAACCATTTAACCGAAACCTTTTCGAGAAAATCCTCCGGAAGTAACTGAAATCTGTCTTCAAGCAAGAATTTAATGCACTTAAGTAGAGAAAGTGCACTTGAAGGAGTGATCCGTGATGGAACAGGGAGACTTAACGAGTTAACAAAGTGGTTCATGCCTTGTCTGAACTCAACTGTTACTCCCAAGCTTTTGAGTTCTGTCTTGTATTCATATATGTTTTCGCCATACCAGTTTGGACCGTCGTCTATAAAGGGGAGATTTGCGATTAGACGCAGAGGTTCCCAGTCTGGTTCGTAGAGAATGCAGCTCTTTGGAGATCGGAAATCTCCGAGTTTTGTATGTAGCCATTCAAACTCCTTGAAACTTGTTACTAATTCTTCAGGAAGTTTACGAGTATTTCCCATAAGTTTCCTGTAACATGATAGAAGAGATAAGCCAGTACCTCGAGTCAATCCAGAGGACTTAGCTTTCTGCTTAAATTCACGTATAAAACGTGTTACAGCTTCTTCAAACTGAGACAACACACCAATCTGCTTTAGCTCCTCTTTGTAAGAATAAATCTTGCTTCCATAGAAATCCTCGTTGATCAAAGGGAAGCAATCAAAAACTGTTAATAAGCAACTCCATTCCGGATCAGATATGAAACATTCAGCAGGGGATTTATAGCCACTTTTCGTATTGAGACATTGAGCATTGCTCAGAGCATTCACCAGTTTTCGAGGGCTCAGATGACGCATGCAATCAAGTACTAAGTACATTGCATCTGCTGTCAGATAACTCAGTTTCGAAGGATTCAAGTAGGAAACAACGACACTGTGATTACCGGAAAACTGGACAATAACGCCAAGTAACTTCAGCTCTTCGACGAAGTCTTTGAGGCTCTCCTCGCCATAGAAACCAGTGTCAATGAATGGAATGTCGCTTATAACCTTTGCAGCTTTCCAGTCTTGGTTAAACAAAACAACACCATTTGGAGATCTATCACCTGATGTTGTTCTCAGCCAGCGGCCATTTCTGACGGCTTCGATGAAATCATTTGGTGAAAGGAGCTTCTCTCTCAAGTATCTGATGAATTTCAGAATTGAAAACATGTTAGCTTTAGACAGCGAAGACGTCGCAGCTAAACGCATTAGATGTTCTCCAACGAATGTGCATGCTTGACTGAATTCAAACATCACGCCAGCACTTTTCAGCTCTTCTCTATATTTCTCGATCTCATTCCCATAAAATCCTAGATCAACCAATGGAATATCAACAAGAATCGATCCGTTTTGCAAAATGTTTCCCCATGATGAAGTATGATAAAAAGACTGAGAGGGCGAACGATAATCAGAGAATCCATTAAGAGTTGTTCTTATCCAGCTTCCATTTTTAATTGAATCTAAGAACTTCTCAGGAAGAGCATATCTATGATTCCGAATCCAATCTAAAAGCAACAAAGCATTCTCCTTTCTAAGTGCTCCAGACAACGCAGGTATAGAAGCATTTGGTGGTTTGATATCCGGCACATCTCCAGCTTTAGCGTAATCTTTTAAAAACTTGAGAAGCTCTCTCTGACTAGACCGTACACCAGCAAAACTACCAGACGACAAGTACTCTTCACCAAGTTCAATGTACCCGTTTTGTCTCCACGGATTCGAACCAATCAAACTAACCCATTTACCTGCACTAGCTGGAACAAGAACACCATCTCTACGTGTGTTGATAGTACCATAGTTGTCTACTAGTGGCATGTCTCTGCAACATTTTGTAGCCTCCTCTTCTGATAGAAGGTTCTTTGAGAGTGAATGATACACAAAGTGTGCATACATAACAACAAGTCTCTTATCATTACCAAGACTGACCCGAAGATCCATTGCATAGCTATATACAGTAAGGTTTTTGACACTGACCTTTTCCTTAAGCCAATTAAGTATCGCATCCTTATTGGAGGATGCTTTCAAAGCTGATTGTGTGGTTTGTGGTAGGAAAACGAAATTAGACATGCATCTGAATACCTCGTTCCAATCAAGTAGCCATGACTGATTTTTTTCCAATGAGACGCATAATGTCCGAGGACTGAAAGTAGCTAAACTGCTCAGAAAACTCGTTCCCTTTTGGACTACATACTTCAAAAGAGGAACGTTAACCATGTTGGTACTCTGAAATCTGGAGTTCCAGTTGTTAGCCACGAAAAATAGAACCTCTACGTATGTGTTTTCGGACACACTTGTCACGAGATCACATCCTTGGATGCATTTAGCATACCATTCGTTCTTGACCTGTTGCAAACCCAAGAAGTTGAGAAAGCTGTCATTTTCAGACCTGTCAAACGACGAATCCAATATAAACATCCCATGTGATGAGATGTTCTGCAAGCTAGCACCTTCTTTCCTTGCTTTCTCCAAAATATCCCAGAAAGAGGGAATGAGACGACCCACTTCACAAGGCCTATGAAAGAACTTTTGTCCTAAATGTGATACACTTGGCACAATTTCCTCCCCACAAATCCTTGCCTTCACTGATTCCCGGACTACATTCAACTTCGGATATGAAGATTCGTTTACTGGCAAAAACTTAAAAGCAGGCAGCAAGCTAGACACCGGAGCATCAGTCTTTTTCACCAATGAGGTGAACGCATTCACAAAAGCTGATGAAACGCAGTTGAGAATCCCTTGGTTCCATATGTCATCCAAGAGTATAGTTTCCCTGGAGGATGCTAAAATGAAATCTGCTTGAATTATAAAAGGGAAGTTTGTTACCATTTCGGTAGGTAAGAATGCGTAGATACCAGGAGAGTTATTCCCACGACCAAGACGCTCTCCATATGGAAACGCCAACGTTATAACCCAATCCTCAACTTCACTTCTTCTTTCCACACGGTTCTCATGTTTCACAGGAAACTTTTGCCTCCACATGTAGTAGCTGCATTCTTTTTCTGAACTGTTTCCGTTCTCATGAGCAGAGAGATGGATCGTGTAGGACTCCGCATCAATGCTTTTCCTAGTCACAAAATTAGTCTCACTTACAATACCAATCGAGTTCACTGTGCTCAGCTTTGGGTTATTGCAGTGTTCTCTGGTAGAGAGTCGCTTGATTTTTGACAAAAACAACAAGACCTCAGGATGAACATTAGAGAGCTGTTCTTTCACAGGCTTTATTTTATCCGCCTTCAATGGCAAGATAATGGTTGTGGTCGGAAGATTAGACCCCGAACCATACATTCTTTGTATGTCAACTAGAGACGGATGTTGTTCAACCCACTCTGGAACAATGTATCCAAGACTGCAGTGACTACAAGGTGCCTCATTGAACCTTATCTGGTACCCATTGCTGAAAATGTAAGGCTGAGCAGTAATCAAAAACACACTCTTGAACCCAATGCCTGCAAATATTGAAACAGAACAGATATTTAAACAAGAGGTCTTTAAATTCAAGTTTTTTCGTGAGGTCAATGTAGAAGGAAGGATAAACTTACCCTTCTCGCCAATATAACCACGTTTCCGGTTTCCTTTCTTCGTGGACCTTCCAACACTGCAAATGGACTCGATGTTTTTCTCTGAGAAACCCTTCTCATTGTTGAAGATGAGAAGAGTAGCTGGAGCTCCGGTAGCTGTTATATCCTCCGATGTAATAACAAATTCGAGAGCCGGATCTACCCCTTCCGGATACTCGTTATCCTCAGCATTCTGAAACCAAAGGTAAATGTACTGATGTGATTACCAAAATTCAGAGGAAAATGATGCAGCATACAGCAAAAATTAACCCTAGATACACATACCAGCAGAATAGAGCGGGAACATAACTTTCGAAATCTCGATTTGAGATTTTGACGAGAAAATCAAACAAAAATCGAAAATAGGAAACACACAAACACAAACAGAAATCGAGAGATATAGATACATGATTTAAGGGGTTAAGAGTTAGAAACCATACTTGTACAAGCTCCATGAAGAAGTGAACATCCTTAGCGTAAAGCTCAACAGCAAGATTCTTAGTAGCTTGATGAAGATCCTCGATCAATGGATTCTTAACTCCACCGATTGAAAACTTATCCTTCCTGATTCGCTCAATGTGTAGCTTCGCCGCTTCCGCCATTTTTGCTATTCCTGGTTTGGAGAAATGGAGAAATGAAGAAGCTAGAGAGACAAAGAAGATTTAAAGCGAGGAAGAGAAAATAAGAAGAAACTTCATGGGGAAGGTAATCTTAGGGACTAAGGAGGTTACAGAGACGATTGATGAGACTATATTGTACGGGAATTCAAAAAGACGATACGTTCATTGGTTAATTCAAAATAAAAATATTTTCTAAGATATTTTCTGTTTTTTTTAACCCGATTTATTTTCTTGGAAATTAATAAACATATATAAAGTTAAGTACTAAATTAAAGTAACTTTATTAGATTAAAAAGGAATTTAAATTTATCTTTTTGCCAAAACACACTCAAAAAGTAATTTTCTTTTCTACTTCATTTAAAGTACCTACTTTTATGGCTAAATCACTTATTTTTTCAATTTAATAATAATACTAATAATTTTTAAATAAACTAAATGTGTTAATAAATAAAATAATTTACGTTAAAATTCAACTGACTAATATTAAATATTTTTGAAAAAAAAAACTAATATCAAATATACAAAATTTAAATAAAATATATACACGGTATTTGTAATTGCTATATGATGTTTTAGATTTTTAATATAAAAATAAAAAAATCTATGAATTTTGACTATTTTATCTTTATTTTAGTTTTTTTAATAATTATATATGGCCATATATATTTATAAACGTAGTATAAAATATTTATTTAATTTCCTAGGTTATTTTTAAGAGAAAACGTAAATTTCTTAGGTTATTTTGATTTGATATTTATATATTTTAATTTTTCATATTTGGAATGACATATAATTTGAAGAAAACCACTGGTCTTTTTTTCTTCATATTTTCTCATTTTTTATAGATAATCATACAAAAAAATCTTTATTTTTTAAAGACAATTAGAATTAAACAAAAAATATAAAAAATATATCTAATATCTAATATAATCGTGTTAAAACAAAATTTTATTTTACTTTGTAAAACAAAAAACATTTTGTCGACGATTTGTGAACACTTTTTGTTTTGTATAGATTCTATTTACATGTAACCAATAGATAGTGATATTCGTGTTCTCTTTTGACGTGTTTAATAAATGACCTGCTTCGACTTTTCTAAATTACGTGCTGACCTATGAATTATCTCATTTATTCTATTTATTTATGTATTTTCCTTAAGTCGTAAAATATTTTTGTAAATTCGCAAAAAAAAATCGAAATATAGAATGAAATAAGTTGATGAAGAATATACTTTCTAAATTTGGAATTCAAAACATTCAAAAATTTAATATTTGAATTTATCGACCGTGATATGCTGCTAATTAAGTGGGATAACAAAAATACAATTTCAGCATAACAATTTATTACCAAATTATTAAATAAATGATAATTAAACGAATATAATTTTTAATGATGTTATTCATCGTTATCATTAGACAATAAACAAAATTTAATATACATATATACAGTATATGTTTAAAATAAGTTTGATAAATATAAAAGATATGTGATGTTTTATGTAATATTATGATTACCTATTGAACAAATTAAGCACCAAAACTAACTTTATAGCTAAATTATAAAATATTATCATCTTTATCAAATACAAGTAGAAAGTCTATTAAAGTATATATTACTTTTTTTCTTTTGTATGTCTATTAAAGTAGCATTTTTTTATATTTATATCTATAATTTTAAACTTACATAAAACAGTATACGTGTTAAATGAATACGTATTATTATATGTTTTTTTTATATTTTTAAATATGTTTTATTTTACAAATTCTAAGGATAATTATATCAAATAAAATGTTTGACCATAAGAATAAGATATATAACTATAAATTGATTTATATTTTAACATAAGTGTTTTTTCATATAAAAATTAAGAAATTAACACATAAAATTTCGTTAATATGTCACTACCAAACATTCCTAACACTATGTTAAAATTAGATAAACTTGGACATCGGTCTTACCTTTTATTCAATGTCTAGAATATGAATCCGAGTTCTTTTGTGCTCTAAAATCTTTAGTGGTACCCAAATGAAATAAATAAATAAATATGTTATTCAGATAGAAATTTAATTTTAATAATTATTATATATTTGAAGTTATTATATAAGTCGATACTTAATAAACAATTAAATGTGAAATTGTTTTAAGAAAACTAAATTAACAAAAAATCAAGACACCTCACTTGGGAAAAAGTAAAAATATAAACTAAAATTTAAATATAAATTTTTTATAAACTTAAAAGGTTATGGTTCTTGATATTTACAATAAATTATGTTAATCTTTAGCTGAAATATAAATTAAATATAGTTGTAAGAACTACAAATGAATCTCATTTAATATCATATGAAACCACAAATTAGTATCATTAGTTGTAACTACAAACCGGTTTCATTTAGTTAAACATAAATTAAATATAGTTTGATAGATTTGAAATCGGATGTTTTTAGAAAATTTGAGAAAAAAAGTTACATCGAAGACTATTAACCCATATATATATATATTGAAGATATATAAATTTGATAATTTATATTTTTAATATAATTGCTATTCACAAAAATAAATCATTGATATTTTTTTTTGTTGACACTATAAGAAATTGATATGTTAAGTTTTATTAACGTATGATTACCAAATTAAATATGAGTTGCTTTATTTGACATGTGCTTATTGGTATTAGGATTCTACCGTACAAAAAAATTACATAAAAATAAACACAAAAGAAGAGAAAACATGGTTTTTATGATCCGATTGTTTCTCATTTGACGGAAGAGGAAGAGAAGCGATTCAATTTTAAATCTCTCTTTCCTCTCTCTCTAGCGAGAAAGAGAGATTCAATTTTTTCTGGTAATCGAAGATATTTTCCAGATCTTAATCTCCTCGTTGATTTCTTCTACAAATCTGTATTGAAAGAATCTCGCAGCTAGAGAGAGAAGAGAAAGAAGAAAAAGCTGTGAATCGTTTTGAGAAGACGAAGCTGAGCTGAGAAAATGATTACGATTCCGTACTTAACAGCTGTATCTACGTATTTCAGCTACGGTTTGCTCTTCGCCTTTGGTCAGTTACGCGATTTCTTCCGCCGTATCTTCGATTGGTGGCTTATTAAAGATCTTCAGGTTTTTTTTTTGTTTTTTGTTTCTCTTTATGATTTTCGATTTTCGTGTAGATATGTGAAGAAATTGTATGCGTAATGATATGTGAAATCGTTCTACGCGTTTTGATTTGTTTTTGGCTCTTGATTTCATTTTTCGTTTAGGGATATGCGCCGATCTGTCTGGGACATGAAGATTTCTACATCAGACGATTATATCATCGGATTCAGGTACTTAACAATTTGTTTCTCTTCCTGCGTTTAAAATAATGTTGAATCTGCGCATTGGCGAGTTAAGGTGGAGATTAAGCCGAAAGAGTTAGAAATGCTCCTTGTTCTGGTGTATTGCTTATATGGAGTCTTTGAATTTTCTAGTGTATGATTCTGTGTTGCATAGGTGTTGCTGCTTGGTACCTAATGTTTCTTTATTTCGTCTGCGTGAAGGACTGTTTTGGACGTCCTATATCGAGTGCACCTGATGCTTGGTTTGATGTGGTTGAGAGGTACTCCAATGACAACAACAAGACGCTAAAGTGAGTCTGTATTCTTCTGCGTTTCTACTAAACAAGTTTAGCTTATGGATTACGTTAACAGAACATGGACCAACTGTGAATGCTGAATTCTTACGGTTGATAATTTTCCCAATAAAATATACTTGGAAAACTTTGAACTCCAATTATTACCTATGAAGGTGTTAGAGAGTAAACATTTGGTTGCAACTCCATGCAGGCGAACAGAAAAGAGCAGCAGGTGCCTTAATTTGGGATCCTACAATTATCTTGGATTTGGTTCTTTTGATGAGTATTGCACACCTCGTGTTATTGAGTCTTTGAAGAAATTTTCAGCAAGTACATGTAGCTCACGTGTTGATGCAGGTACTGTATCTTTATCTCTCAATCCATCTTTTCTCCCTGTTTCCTGACATCTGTGGTTTCTTCCATCATCAGGGACTACATCTGTACATGCAGAACTTGAGAAATGCGTTGCTAGTTATGTGGGAAAGCCTGCTGCTGTTGTCTTTGGCATGGGCTATGCAACAAACTCGGCTATCATTCCTGTTTTGATTGGAAAGGTATTTGCTACACCTTATGATGAAGGCCTTTGTTATTTCAAAAACCCAAGTTTTAGTACCTTAGTTTTTCCTGTGCTGCCTTGTATATACAGGGAGGGTTGATAATAAGTGATTCTTTGAACCATAGCTCAATTGTCAATGGTGCTCGAGGTTCAGGATCCACTATCCGCGTTTTCCAACACAACAGTAAGCTTTGTGACGCATCAATTTCCAGATTTTAATCCAATTAATCGATTGACCTTATACCTCTAAGCTCTCTTGCAATTTACTCCTCAGCACCTGCTCATTTGGAAAAAGTACTGAGAGAACAAATCGCTGAAGGACAACCAAGAACACATAGACCATGGAAGAAAATTATCGTTGTCGTTGAGGGTATTTACAGTATGGAAGGAGAAATTTGCCAACTCCCCGAAATCGTCTCTATATGTAAGAAATACAAGGTAAAGAACCAGAATCCTAATCTCTTTATTAACTATTGAAGATCAAGAACAATGAACAAATAGGTTGATTATTGAGTGCCTATCACTCCCCAAGATCCAAGATCCAAGTTATTCTATTTATAATGCCTAGAATTCTAAGTAATTGTTGATTAATTCCTTAACTACCCTTATCACCTTCGTCTTCCTTCTTATCATATACACAACTGAAAGTGTCATGTTACATTTAGAAGTTCCATGATCTGGTTTATTATTCGAGATATCAATGTTTTGCTTAACGTGTAAATGAAATTTAACTTGTTATATCATTGTTTCAGGCGTATGTTTACTTAGACGAAGCTCACAGCATTGGAGCAATTGGGAAAACAGGAAGAGGTGTTTGCGAACTTCTTGGAGTTGACCCTGCTGATGTTGACATAATGATGGGAACTTTCACGAAATCTTTTGGTTCTTGTGGTGGCTATATTGCTGGATCTAAGGTAACCAATCACATACATTTATTAATCTTACATTTGTTCATAATCTCAAATTCGACAAAAAAAAGGGTTAAAGATTTATAACATTCAAATTTTATATAGGACCTTATCCAATATCTAAAACACAATTGCCCAGCTCACCTTTACGCTACATCAATTTCAACTCCTTCAGCTCAACAAATCATATCCGCCATACAAGTCATTCTCGGAGAAGACGGTTCAAACCGAGGTATCTATCCATAGTTTCTTCCTCCTCTTGTCACCAGGTCCGGTCCTGAAAACTCTTAAAATTTTTGGGGTCCAAAGCGAAAAATAAATTATGGACCCATTTTATATAATAAAATAACTTTTTTTTAAAATCGGGACCCTTATAACAAAGAACCGGTCTTGAGGCCCTAAACGAATGTTTCACAGTGCTTAGGTCCTCCCCTGCTTTGTCACTGCAACTTAAATGTATAATCTCATTTTCTTCTTAAAAAAACTTTTCAGGAGCACAAAAACTCGCAAGAATACGCGAAAACAGCAACTTTTTCCGAGCTGAGTTACAAAAAATGGGATTTGAAGTACTCGGAGACAACGATTCACCAGTGATGCCAATAATGCTTTACAATCCAGCTAAGATCCCAGCCTTCTCAAGAGAATGTTTACGAGAAAACGTAAGTTTCTTTTCTACACAAGTAAACCAACCGCAAGTAATCAAACTCTTCCTGGTTTAATGTCATCGAAACTATGAAACAGGTCGCAGTTGTGGTCGTTGGCTTCCCAGCTACACCTTTATTATTAGCCAGAGCACGTATTTGCATATCGGCTTCGCATTCAAGAGAAGATCTTATTAAAGCCTTACAAGTAAGTAAATTCATCTTCCATTAAAATCCATTCTTTTCTCTTTAAATAGAGGCTAAGCAGTAACAGTAAACTCCCACTTAGGTCTATGACTAAACAGTGAACCAATATATCGATTAGAGAGTCATCTCCAATAGTGTTTCAGTTTTCAAATTTGACTTCAAATCTGAAGAACTTTTTAAAAGTTACTATTCATTTAAAAACAAAAATTAGTCTTGTTTTGTAAATTTTGAAGAGAATATCTTTGAAGAAGAAAATGAAAATTACCATTTAAGATCATATTATTCATTTTTGTCTGTAAATTTGAAATTTTTTTTCATATTTTGAAGAAAACTATTGGAGATATAGATCTAACGAATATAGATTATTCAACTCACAATTATATGGTAGTGAATGAAGTAACTTATATCTCTTATATATTTATATTACCGTTAGTCTCTTACCGTTATATCTCTTATATACATATTACCGTTAGTCTCTTACCGTTATATCTCTTACATAAATGGTTTTTTCGACTCATTTATCTCAGATCAAATCTCACGTTTCTTTTAGATTAAGAAACATGAGATTCCAACATATAATTATGAATCTTTATTATAATTGCTAAAAAGTTTTTAGTATTCAACTATTATTTGGTATAACTTTGGTAAATTTGTAGAATTTATTACAATTTTTGAATAAAAAAAGTTATAATATTGTATCCGTTATGTTTAATGACAGGTTATAAGCAAAGTAGGTGATATAACGGGAATCAAATATTTCCCAGCAGCACCAAAGAAAGAAGAAGAAGAAAAAAATGGGCTCAAAATGGATTAAACCGTAAGGTAACATATATATCTTCTATAACCGGTACTCTCTTTACTCTCCGGTTTAATTTGGTTTAGTTCGGTTTAGCAATTAAGCATTAGGGTGTGCAAATTCCCTTACGAGGGTTAATCTTTGTTGTGTTGTGTCCCATTTTAATCCTTTTTTCACTATTTGTTGTGAATCTTTGTGTGATTGTTCTCTTCTTATTTTCACATATATTTGTTAAAAGAGTTCAAATCTGTATAGATCTCATCTTAATCTTTTGTTTTGCACCCCAAAAATCACACATCTTAATTAAAAAAACAACTTACATTAGAACTTTTACATTCTATTATACTGTTTTACTAAATTAGTTTGTTTTTTATTTCACATTTTGTTTTTGGGGGTCTTGTCTTTAGCTTTGCCTTATTTTCATTATCGTTTATATATTCTCTTCAATTTTTTTTTTTTTAAAAAGACTGAAAATTATAGAATTTCAATTGTAACCAGTCAAAACAATTTAAACCGGTCCGTTATTTAAAAAAAAATATATATATGAAATAGTCAATTCACTATGTCAGATGTATAACGGGAATGGGTTTCAGCGACGAGGAATATATTCAGATGTATACATACACATTATTTGATATGTAATCTCGATGATCCAAAAGCTAATTTCTGGATTTAAACTTTGTAAATATATTTATCTATTCTAGAAAAAATTTCAATCTAAATCTTATAGTATTTCCCAAGATTCCTCTAACAAGTAAAAATTATTAATTAGTGCCATATATTTTATTTTTGTTTTAGAAGTCAATGTTTACTAACAAAATCAACAAAAAAAAAAAAAGCTTCAAAACATCTTCTGTGTCCTCAATCATAAAAGTTATCCTTACAAAATGATAGATTCAAACCGAACATATATATATATATATATGTATGTAGTTTCTTGATTCATTAACACGCTCTTATCATCTCCAGACTTTATAGTCCAAACAAAACCTGATCAGATCAGTCACATAAACCTTACCAAGAACAGCTAATCCTAACTTAATTCTTACCTCAGCTGCACAAAATTAGGGTTTAAAACCGTTCTTAAATACAATGATTTCCCACTCATGCTTTCTAACTTAAACTAAATCACTTCAATATTCTAGAAATAATCTTGTAACTGTAAACAGTTTAGTAATTGCAGTAATCAGTTTTCCCAGTTACATCTCTATAGCTAAGCATGTATTCTCATTCATTGATCTTTTTAGATCCCTAGAACTTAAAAACATTATCTTGCACTCAGTTTAATCCCTTTTTTCTCCAAATCTTCAAGAACCCTAGTAAGTAATAAAGAAGACTCTCATAAGCAGAAAACACTTATATCTCTTAATCATCTTCTGTTTTCTACACCAAGATTCCTCCTAATATATACAAACACAACTGTTTTCTTCTCCTTGAAACTATACTACAAATGGTATTCTAGGGTTACTATATCAAGAACATCAATGGAGTCATGGAGATATCTCAAAAGTGAAGAAGAAAAGAGAAGAGAAGACATAAAAAGAGTTTAAAAACCTTGTTTCTTCATCTTCTTCCTCTTTTTTCTACTAATTCAAACAAGAAAACAACAAAGATGAGAAGAAAACAAATATATATATATAAGAATCAAAAGATAGATATAACGTGAAAAAAGGCTTTTTCTTCCCAACATTGTAAAAGCTTACATTTTTCGCCATGGCTGACACTACAACAAAACCAACAGAAAACAAGATCAAAATTCTCCATACCTTCTCAAATTCTCTTATGAAAATTCTCTGCTTAGCTTCTGAATTGCACAAAACATCTTCCTTCTTGATCCAACAGCATTTATCCCCATATCTTTAAGATCTTCCAATGTTAACAATGGCAAAACTTCTTCATCAACTTCATGTATCTCAAACATTGGCCAATATCTTCCTAAACCTAATTCTTCTAACCATATCTTAACTCCTTCTCTTCCTCTTCCTCCACTTAACCATTCTCCACCTGATGGTTCTTCTGAAATCTCAAATTCTCTATTTCCACTGCTATTATTACTTCTTCTACCATAAAAACCAGTGTCTCTATTCTCCAAAGATTCTTCTTTTAATGGACTCTCTGAATCTTCTCTACTGAAATCTCTAAACCCAACTTCTAATTCTTCTCCACCACTGTTCTTATCATCTCCATGTTCAATTTCGTTAATTTTAGATACCCAATTCGATCTAACTCTTTTTGTTGATGTTCCTATTGAAGAACCAACTCGTTTCTTAACACGCCAACTTCCAACACCTAAAGGATCCATATTTCCTTCTCTTTCATCATCTAGGGTTCCACTAGAACTTAAATTTGTTAGGGTTCGAGTTCTAGATGATTTACCAGTTAAATTCACATCTTTTCTGTTACTAATCGGTCTCCATTTCGATTTTCGTAACTGTGAATCGTAAGATGAGTGATGTTGTTGTTGGTTATGAAATTGGTCACCACCACCGATTTCGCCTAATCGAACACTTGGTCTTCTTAATCGCTTCGATCCAACGGCTGTAATTGCTGGAATTTCAGCTGAAGTTGATGGTGGAGGTTGAGGAACACCACCGTTTGGTTTCTCATTTTCCCCTAATTGTACTTCCGCCATTTTTTTCAAGAAAGATTGGAGAATTCTTCAAAATTGTAAAGATTTATCACTTTTTTCGTCACCTTGTTACTTCCATAGACATAAAGATGCGAAGTTTAGTGAGTTTGAAAAAGCAAATGAAAAAAAAGATTGAGTCTTTTTAGTTTTTTTAGGGTTTATCTGGAGAAATTAGAAATTGAGTTTGTGAGAAAGAGAGAGAGAGAAAGAATCGTCACCAGGAGCATCGAGGAAGGAGAAAGAAGAGGTGTCAAGTACTTGACACGTGTACTTGTCTGTGTATATATATTAATAATTTTTTTTTACTTTAAAAAAAAATTAATTGATTACTGTTGACGTATTTAGTAATTTCTTAGTATAAGTGTTGTTTTTTCGTAAACTTTTGTAATTAAAATGTACTTATTAATTCGAAGTTTTATTAGTGGATCTTTTACATTACAGACTTAGAAATTTACTATTTATAAAATAAACGAATAATACAATTCTATAGAAAAATAAATTAGAAATTTACTATAGAAAAATTTACTATAGAAAAATTTACTATTAATATTTTGTCCTATCTAAAAATTTGTTTATTCTAATTTGGTGATTGTATAATAAATGATATTCAATTTTTCATTCATTCTATAAACCGGGGAAAAAATGAAAAACCAAAAAATTCAAACCAAAACCGGTTTATAAAGTCAAATTAATCAAGTCTTTCTTTTCTTTACTATTCTACCATTAAACCGGTTCGATAAATCGACACATTGTCAGTAGAATATAATAAAAATTGATAGAAGCATCTATGAATAATTTCTTTATTCTAATTTGGTAAATTTATACTAAATAATATTCAATTTTCATTCACTTGACATTCTATAAACCGGAAAAAAAACCAAAAAATCCAAACCGAAAACCTGATTATACAGTCAAATTTATCATTAAGATTCTACAATTAAACCGGTTAAATCTACAATTTATACATTGTTCTCAATTTATAAACAATCCAATCTACCACAAAACCAATCACATAACAATTAAAGTTAATTACGTATACATGTAATGTAACAAAAAGTGTTCATTTGCATATGTGCATCATATAATTAGATTTTAAACAAACAAACAAATTTCTAAGCTTTAATATGAATTTACCATTGAGAAAAGAAAAGAAAAAAAAACAAACAAATTTCTCTCTAACCTTCTAATTCAATCTCAATCCTCTAATGATTTCGATTTTACACCTCTCTCTATATATATAATATCTTTTAGTGAAATAAATTTTCAGAAAACAAGTTTTTTTAGAAAGAAAGAATGAAAATTTCTAACCTTGAAGATTCCAAGAATGATGCAGAGAATCATAAGAAGCTTTCTTTCTTCGTGTTCCTGCAATTGAAAAAAAAAAACGTTGCTTTGGAACCTATTGTTGTTAAATAAAATGTATTTTATGTGTTTGATATATATATATAGGGCCTGTTATTTTGTCTGTAGCGGGCGACATCGACAGGTTTCGGCGACAAAAATGTTGATTTTTACATGATGGCTCAGAAATGTGTAGCTGAGACAAGTTTTGGGTGCCAAAAATGTTGTTTTTTTTACCCGTAGCTGGTTCAACGACAAGTTTTGACGACACATTTTGACGATCAAAAATTAAATTTTAATCGCTTGTCGTCGAAACTTGTCATCGAAACACGTCGTTGGTTCATCGACAAGCAAAAAAACAACATTCTGTCGCCATCACTGACAACAACCAAAAAACAACATTACGTGTCACCCGTTGCCGTCGCTTGTCGTTGTTGTCCGTTGCTGACGGGCTGACGCCAGCAACGCACAAAGAACAGGCCCATAGTGATAAATCTATTTCTTTTTGTTTTACCTGTGTTGGTCTATTAGTTAGCTTGGTACAATGCAAAGCTGACCATGTCCTGGATTGTGTTCTAATGGGTACATAGTTGTGCTTTTCACGAACTTTTGATGCTCATTTACAGGTTTTCTGAGGTGTGAGGTCGTTGGAGTTTTGTGTTTGTTTCGAGGTTTTGTTATTGAACATGAAGCTAATGGGTCTGCAGATCCTGCTCCAACTCTCCTGCGTGTTTAATTGAGAGATAAAGCAAGAGAATATGAGTTTTTGGATGGTCAATAAAATGAAGAGTGTTTGTTGATTTACTTACCTTAAGAGTTTCTCTGCTGCAATTCTTGCAGCTTGGATTGTATTGCGACTCGGCACCCATTTCACGACTCGGTTAGGATCAGGTCTCATTGGAGAGTGTATTTTGATAAGCTAAACCCAAGAATGTATCAGAGAATAAGTCAAGAACAAAACCATTGGAAAATGGGACGGTGGCGAAAAAATCTCTAAACTATATGTTTTTTACGAAACAGACCCTAAACTATCAAGTCGGCGAAAAAACATCTTATTCTTAACTTTTGGTTTTGGGCCAAAAACCCTCTAAATTTTGTTTTTTGGCGTAAAAAAACCTAAACTATCAAGTTGGCGAAAAAACTTCATGACTTTGTCTTTCTGGCCCAAACACCCTTAGACTTTTTTTTTCTGGCGAAAAAAATTCTCCGTTAATTTAACCGTCAAATCATTGTTTGTCTCTAATTAAACAAAACAATGTGTTTAAACAATAAAATTAAAAGTTAATAACTAAGGTTAAATAAAATTAAAATTTGATAGTTTAAACGCATCATTTTTTTTAATTAGATACTAACAATAATTTAACGGTCAATTTAATTGAGAGATTTTTTCGTCGGAAAAACAAAGTTTAAGAGTTTTTTTCCGAGTTGATAGTTTAGGGTTTTTTTCGCTAAAAAAACAAAGTTTAGGGGTTTTTTCGCCAACTTTATAATTTATAGTCCGTTTCACCAAAAACAGATAGTTTAGGGGGGGTTTTTCACCCCTATCCCTTGGAAAATCTAATAAAAGAATCAAGTGGTTATTGCCTCGAGATGAAATATGACTACTAGTATTTGATATAACTGGATTTTTGGTATAAACGACGAATAATGAGAAAGAAAAGACTTACACCTAAGCATTCCATCATCTGGTAATAAGCTCTACCGTGTAAAGGAGTATGACCTTGTCGAGATTCTGAAAAATATCTAGTCCTGAGAGAATTATACACAAAGTGATTGCCTTTAGAAGTAAACATAAACTTAAACAAGATCTTAATAAGTAGCAGAGTTTATACCATTCTTTGTAACCTGGATCCACAGTGAAACCATACATATCAACGGAATCACATGTCGAGAGAGCAAATTCAAGAGCTTTGAGCCCAGTTCCTTTAGCTGCTGAGCCAAATGAAGCGCCAAGCATTAAGTACACAGGATTTTTTATTGGAACTTCCTGCAGAAAAAGAAAAATTTTCTCTAATGAGTTTTGAAGAGAACATCATGAACTAAAGAATACAGATATAGAAAACAAGGGAAAAATATACAAACCCGGATCATCTTGTTCATAATATCATGAATTGTTGTTTTTATTAGCAGGACCTCTTGTTTCTTTTCTGTATAATATGAAAGGATCAGATCAGAAAGAGTGGAGATATTCTAGGCCTCAGAAATGCGACCACACAGAGATGAATACAATTAGAAAAACAATGGCGATATAACCATAAAGCAGATATCTAGTACCATCCAACTCCACAACTTTGTCGAGTGCTTTTGCTGACCCTCGATTAAGAAGACGAAATGTACTTTTCTGTCCCACATGTTCTTCGAAGTCCTGCAAGAAGATATGGCCAAAAAAAAAGAATGAAGATAAGTGAGACTAAAAAATTGAAAGTTAAACAGAAGTAAGTACCCATAATTCACCTTAATGGGAGCACCATTTTCTCTAAGAACCGCATCGTAATTATCTATCTCCTTTCCAAACTTTGTTTTTAAGAGATCACCAGAGTTACCAATAACAGCACATCGCCCAAACTGTCGTGGAAAATATGGAGGTGTTTCAGGAAGCACCAATGAAAGCTTCTCGAGACACAAAGATTTATTCTGGCAACGATTACTGCACCATAACATGAGTTTCATTAAGGCCAAAAACGGTAAGGTAAGACAGAAGTTTGCACTATGTTTACAAATTACTTGAGGTAATATAACTAAGACCTGTCATTCCAGAAACCTTGGAGCTCTTACATATGCGACTGAATATATAACATTAATATAACCAGTTATCATGCAATTCATCCCCCATTGAAGTCTGTCAATACTTACAGTTGTATTCCTTTATTGATTCTTCGCCATGCATAATCCTCCCATCCATTTGGTAGGGCATCAATGTACTCCTTGGTGAGTATTGTAGAGCTATTCCTGACCTGGTCAACCAACTCGCTAGACAATCCATTACTGAAAAGACTAAAACAAAATTTATGAAATGAACTTTAGAGACTTTAAGAATTGCAAAACCCACTTGTTCCCAAGTAGCCACTGCTTCGCAAAGGTTAAACTCATATGACAGTCCTTCAAGCTCTCCAGACTTTGGATCTTTCTGTTGTTTGGACATAATCCAAAATAAGGAAGGTAAGATACAGATATTTACAATGTGGCATTGCAAGCTGCTAAGATAAGCACTATGACGAGCTTATATCTATTTATAAAGTTGTGTAATCAGATTGAAATCAATGAAGAGTCAGAGAGGAACATTTACCCATTTAGGTACAGTATCCTTAGGGAAATTTATTGAGATTTGGCAATAATTTCTACCAGCAACAGCTTCTAGTCCCAAGCCATTTGCTCTCTGCATCATTACCACATCATACACCACATAAATTACTTAAGTCATGCGTTCTATTTCTATCAAATCTAATAAAAGCATAGAAATCACGGAATCGACATATATATGTGAGCAAGCAAGGAAACAACTCATAAATTTAACTTAAACTGAAAACTCAACCTAAGACCTAAACTATGCATTATTTGATCTAAGACTCAACCTAAACCACCTTGCACTGTAATCGCATATAGTTTCTAACAAGTTTCGACGTAGTGAACTTTCAGTCAAATGAATAATGCGTCTCAATTTGAATCAGGTTCCGGTATGAGTTGATTCCAACCATTTCGGTAACAATGGACTAAATTGGATCAGTGCAAATCAGCTAATCTCCAGATTCAGAAGTAGTTTAACTCGAATCTGATCAGCTAACTAAATTCCAGTGACCAATGTTCATTACAAATAAGCGACAACGAGCAACACAAGATAAATTAAGCTAACATAGATCTTAAGAAATAATATACTTACTACGCACTTCTGGAATCCACTCTGTAGGGACTGCAACGCCGCCAAATCTTCATTGCTAAGCGAATTAGACTCATCTAAACTCACAGAATCATCGTCTTAATCATCATCGTCATCACCACACTTCAGAAAATCTCGAAAACGAGTAAAGCTTGTACGCTAGTACAACGAAGAGTATACTTACAGAGATCTGAGACGCCGATAATGTAGATGAGAACCGCAGAGATTCCAGTAGTTAGAGCTAATAGGAATATCAGATGCAACAGCTTCATCGAATCCCAGCGCTTCAGCTTCGAATTTCCCAGGAGAGGAAATGAATTTCTTAAACACGAAACCTCCCGTTTAATCCTCGATCTGAGAAACATTAAGATTTATAAAAACAGTATGTAGTTCTATTTCAGAATAATGAAACGGCATACAACTTTACAAAACAATAAAACGCTGCGTAGTTAAATAAAGGAACTTGAAAACACCAGGATAGTTAAAATAAACAGAGCAATAAACGCCAAGATGTTCTGATATATAAAACGACGTCACTTCACGAGACGTTATTTCAGGCGCTAAACCGCCACGTGGCGTTAAATTCCCCTCTTTCCTCTTCCTCAAATTCAAAACCCTAATTTCTCTGTAAATCTCTGTGAATCTAAAGATCCATTAGAGCAACTGATGAAAGATCACAGCTTAAAAGCTTTTAAACCCATGATGAAATGATGAATCTTTTCGCTTCCCATGGCGGATTCTAGTCTGAGAGTTTCGATTTTTGGGTTCGCTTCAATACTGTTGCCGCTGCTGTTAACTTAGGGTTGGCTCAATGGTCATAACCGGTTCAAGCTGGTTTAGCTAAATAAAGAAAGGGTTAATCAACACTTGGTTTGGGCTTATAGAATTTAGTCGGGCGAGGGTTAATTTCTTCGTTGATTGTTGTTCTGTAATCTTCTTCTTCTGGGTTTTTGGAGTCTGTAGAAATTAGGGTTCTTTCAAAAACCCAATTCTCCAAACCATGTCAGACATTTGTATAGATCTATGATTCTTAGTCTATTGCTATTATCTTAACATAAGTCATGTTTGTCTTGGAATTTTGTTTGATTTGATACATGTTGATCTTTAATACTTGATAATCTCCAATGTTTTTATTTCCTTTAAACCCATCTCAAGAGTTTAGAGTCTCTATTGGATTGGTTTTGTTTCAAACAGCAAATACATTAGTATAAGAACTAACTAATACGTTTACAATGCCAAAAGTTGATAAAATCTCTGGTTTTAAGTCTTGTCCTTGTAGTGTTTTAAGCACTTAAATCTTGAACAAGTGCAATAGTAGCTGGAGGAGAAGCACCACCAGTAGTTGGCCTAAGAAAAATGAACGAGATCATAAGTATAACTTAACCAAATCAGCCATTTTCAATGATTTGAGTGCAGACAAGGACAAACTTACAGTCCAGCTAAAACTTTAACAGCATCATATATAACCCATTGAGCTCCAGTTAATGTACCGATCATGAAAATGCGTAGAGGTAAGCCACGTGTAAGCATACCCCATAATCCTAACTTCTTCACTGCCTGTAATGCGCAAAAATGATCAAAACTTGGTACTAGGGCTCGGCATCCAGATATCCATTTGGTTCCGGATTGGTATTTTTGGTTTTTCGGTTTCATGACTAATCCAATAGGATCTTCAAAAATTTTGGTTTGGTTCCGGTTCTAGTTCAGATACTTGATAAGAAGATCCGAAAAAAATACCCGAGAAACCAAAAGATTATCCGAAAAACAAAAAAACTAGCCGAAAAACCGAAAAATATCCAAAAAAAAAAGTTCTAGTTATTTTTGAGTTCCCAATGGATCTTGGTTTGGCTCCGGTTGCTATCCGAGATCCATAGATCCCGAGTTTAAGATCTAATCCGTACTTTTCGCTAAAACCAAAACCGAACTAAACCCTTTTTTTGGTTTGGTTCGGTTGTTTGGTTCCGGATTTTATGCCCTGTCCTACTTGGTACTTATATTTTGACACAAGTGTACTATTTTCTTACATCAGTAATGGTTGCTCCTTTAGAGTTATTGAGGAAAGAAACTAAGTTATCTGCAGGATGTGAGATGAGTCCACAGAATATTCCGGCGATATATCCACCGGAGAAGCTAACTCCGAGCTGAATTGGCTTTGAACATTCTTCTTTTGGAATAGGGATTAGTTTTTTGTAAATTAGCTCCACAGTGTTTTCAAAAGTAGCAAATTTCATCATTGTATCTGTAAAAAGATCAAGTTTTTTTTTACTGAATTGATTACAGTAAAGGGGAGATTTTATAACTTACATGGAATTTGACGTCCCCACAAAGGAACAAGTCCTTTGTATAACCTGTAAAAACCAAGAATTACTACAGCTATTGTTCATTTTGTTGTGTTATCAATTATAACACAATAATATAACTGCAAGAAAACATAACATTTTTTTTACTAAAATTGCAACTAAAAAATTTGGTGAAATTATTTTGATATTGTTTTACTAAATTTCAGCTAAATCTGTGTTTGGTCGAAAATTGATCCAAAACTGTCAATTTTTTTTATCAATTATCCACCAAAACTCTAATACTTTTTTTTTACTAAACTTACAAATTTTCACTTTTAAACCAAAGTTTTTTTGGGGTCCAAATTTTACTTTTGGTCAAAATTGTTTAGGACTAAATCTCAACCATTTATAATTTATGATCATGGTTTTTAACCATTGAAATTGGTCAAAATTTGCCCGAAAACTGACTTTTTTTATCAAATTCTTTTTGGATGACGGTGAAAAAAACTTTAAACTATATTTGTTGACGAAACATATCTTAAACTATCAGGTTGAGGACAAAATCTCTAAACTTTGCTTTTTTAACGAAAAACTCCTAGATTTTGTTATTTTAGCGAAAAAACTCTTAAATTATCAATTTTTGACCAAAACTGTAATCGAAAATTGAGTAATTTCTTGTATTATATGTGTCATTACCCGAGAGCCCCTTCTGATCTGATGATTTTCGGTAAACCATCAGATAAGCCACGAGCAAAGCCAGGTTGAGTCTGAACACGAACTTTAACAGCTTCCATTGGACAAAGAACAACATCAGCAACGATTTCAGCAGATGCAGAGCCAGCTAAGTAAATCAATGTCTTGTACTTAGTTGAATATTCTGGTCCAACAATATCTGAGTAATATTTCTTGGTGAATTCGTAAAGACCGTATTTAAATGCACCCTGTGCACTGTAACCAATTAGTGTTGGAGACCAGCCTCTAGTGAAACCTTTGAATCCTTGTTCCTTTATTGTTGTTTTGAATGCACTTGTTATGGTTTTGTACTTGGAAGGATCAATCTGAAAGAATTACAAAGTTTTGGGGCTTTTTTGTTATTTTTTTTGAATTTGAGAGACTAAATTAGTTAAGAGATTGAAAAGTCTAATTAGTCATCGTTGAAAGTTAATGCCGTGTAAAACAATCACTTTAAGATTAATTAAAATATACTATTAATTTTGATGTTGAGATTAACTTTTAGTTAATTGAATAATTAATTACTTTTTTGAAAAAATATTAAAGTTTAGTCTATTTTTAAACTGCAGTGATTATGAGATTTTAGATATTGAACTATTTTCGTTCGATGATAAAAACATTTAATTATCAAAATATTTTTTTAAATCCCCAATTTTATAGACTGGTTTTTAAATCAAATTATATTTTTTAATCAAAATTAAACTATAATCTTAAAATTTAACTCAGAAGTTTAATTCAATTTTGGATTAACTAAACTATTATTTTAAATTTTAAATTGAGATTTTGGTTAAGAAATCCTAATTTTGGATTAACTAAACTATTTATTTAAATTTTAAATTGAGATTTTGGTTAAGAAACCCCAATTCTTAGAGGTTAGAGTTTAAAAAACATGATTATCAAAATTAATATAAAAATTATTTTAATAGTTGAATTTATTGAAAATCAAACTGAAATAATTCATAATCTAAAATACCGTAATTCTTATATTATATTATAAATATTTTATTAAATTAAATGTTATTCAATAATAAGAATTTTAAGATATTCGTATGCTAAAAGATTTACATAATGTAATTTATTCAGAATTATTGGAAAATATTTAATTAAAATTAGCTTGTAAATTTTGAAATTCAAATTTGACCTGCATATTGCATTTGAGGACATCGAGAGGTGTAACTGCCGTGTGCGTGAGTCCACAACACAGCATCCCACCGATCGTACACGCCGCGTAATACGCAGGTGAGAACATCTCCACTTTCTCGTTTGGCGCCGAGATCGCAAAACTCAGATCGTCCGATGAAACGGACGGCGATGGAAAAATCGACGGTTGTGATTTGCGTTGCAGCAATGTCGTCGATGATTGAAACAGAGGTTGATCGGAAGAGTAGAGAAAGCTTGGAATCAAGGATCTGCTCGAGTTTCTGGACTCAGACATTGTAGAAGAGAAAATAATTATTCGTAATTTCTTTTCCCTTTTGAATTTGAATTTTCTCGGTGAGAAAATCTCAGGGAATTTTCCTGGAATCTTTTACTTGGCGCCGAGAAAGTTCGCCGGTTTTTATAGGAGAGGAGTTTTGTGTGAAATGACTAATTTACCCTCGGAGTTTGTATCTATTTACTAATTGACTGTAATCAATTACCAAAATTTGTCACGACTCTTTGCTTGTCAACCAAAGTTTACATTCTGAGAAAAGTCTTTTTTTATTTCATACATAACAAAAGCACTGAAAATAGTTAATACAAATTATAATATTGTATATGATCAGTAATTATACTTATATAAAAGATTCTAAAATTATCATCTAATTTGGTAGTAATTTTACTAATCAGGTAATTTATTTATAAAATGATATAAATAACTATTTTATTGCTTTTGTTTCTACAGTTTTATAAAGTGGATATATCAGTAATCAGTGTTAAATATAAGTTTTATTTATCTCGTTAGAAACTATATACTATAGTATTTTGATTCGAATTTTGTGAAATGAGTAATTAGTTTGGTAATTTTTTTTGTCAACCATGTGATTATTTAGAATAATGGTTTATAACGTGAATATATACGAAACATTTTATTTCAATAAAATGCATAGTATTTTTAATTTAAAAGTGTGAAATGATCACATAATTTCATAAATTATATTAATCATACAATTTAAAACAATGTAAGGGATTAACCATCGTGTCTTGTACAAGCAATCATGTTAATGTAATTATGTAATTTGTGTACAACATAAAACGTATTTAACTGTAATTATATATTTATATGAAGCTGAAGTAGTTGACAATTCAACGATTTTTCAACTATATATTATATAGTTTTTTAGCTTTTCCCACCATATGTATAAATTAAAATTAATTATATAAATTAAAATTTCCGTTGAAATCTAAAATCTAAAAATAAAAATATTTCACCCTCACTTGACCAAAAGGGTCCCACCATTCGCCAGCTCATTTGATCTCCCGCGAAGTTCGCACGTGTTCTTCACCGCGAGAAACGGTGTCGTTTCTACGTCTTTAATATTATTGTTCAACTTGTTTTCTCTAAATCTCACCGAACGTTTTCTTTTGCTTCCGAAAGTGTTTTTCTCGCGAAAATCTAGCTTTTTCCCGAGAAAATCCCATTTCTTCGGTTCACCTCATATTTGCTCGCTTGATACTGTAATACATCCATTTAACAAGTGACTACAGAACACATAGTTATGGATCGGAGGAGGACGGGTAGTCCTGTGTATGGTCGTCAGTGGAGCGAATCATCGAACAGTACGGAGTCGACATCTCCAGCGATGTCTCCAGCTCACCGGAAGCAACTCGGAGGTATGGGAGGTTTATCAACTGTTAAGCGAACACAAAACGTAGCTGCCAAAGCAGCTGCCCAGCGACTGGCTCAGGTCATGGCCTTGCAGAATAAGGATAACGACGAAGATGATGAGGAAGACGAGGATGAAGATCTAGGGCTCAGATTTGCATCTCCTTCTCTGAATCCTGCTCGTCATGCACTTTCTGCTCTCTCCTCCACTGGCAGTAATAGCACCAACGGCACTAGTAACTTGCCGGCTGTTTCCTTCGCTCGCCGCACTAGATCTCCGTCACCTGCGGTGAATTCCGTATTCTATCTCCTAGAAATAGCTCGGATCAGCTTGATTTGATTATGTTATTAGCTGTTTATGGCGAATTTGGTTCTTTAGGGTTAATCAGTCTCTTTTTATGCTCTTTTT
>KE152396.1:115921-130505 GCA_000411095.1 Aethionema arabicum | reverse complement strand
GGGTTTAGGGTTTCGGGTTTAGGGTTTAGGGTTTTGGGTTTAGGATTCCGGGTTTAGGGTTTAGGGTAAATAAATTATAGGGGTATTATCGTCATTGTTAATTATGTGGTGTCTATAAAACTAAAACTAGATTTCAAATGTCTATAATACTCAAAAGGTGTATGAAATGTTTATTTTGCTAAATTTCTCAAAAATAAATAACATAAATTAAAAATATAAAAGATAAAATTTTTTGTATAGTTTTTTTTGAGACGTAATTAGGATTTGATTTTTTTTATTTTAAAAATAGATTTTTGAATCGATTTAAAGTTATAATTTTTTTGTATTTAATTAATTTTTATTTAATTTATTGGTTCATCTTCAATAATTACCAAAATCTATTATTTAAAATAAATCTAACAGCTATAAAAGTAAGATAATAGTGGCTTTTAAAAAAAGTTGAAAACAAAGAAGAAACAATTTTTTTTAGACTTTTAAAACCTTAGAATGAGAAATAGCATTGAAAGCATGATTGGGGTGTTTTTGACTTTTATGGCTGTTATTAGAAGTACAGCCTCAACAGTAAGCCAAACAATCAGGCCTATCATAAATTAGTATTCTGACGAAGAAAAATAGTATTCATAATATTAAGGAGAGACGAGATTTTATAAATTGATGTTTAAATTAATTTGTATAAAAAAATGACAATATTAATTTAAAATTTAGTTATTTGTCTTTGTTTATCATTTAAAAACTAAAGAGTTTATTTTATCAAACGAAATCTAAAAAACAATTGTCTTAAAAATAAAATATTAAAATTTTTATCTTTGACTAATTTTTAAAATTTATTGTAGCAAGCATCTACTAATTTAAAACTATAAATGGGTTAAATATATATGTGCGTCACTAGTTATTATCTTTAGTTTTAGATTCGAATTTTTAGAATTTCAAATTTTGTTCCTTTTCCCTCTCTTTCTCTCTCAAATCAGTGCGATCTTCGAAGGTAATGGGCGTGAAGTATCTCTGGGATGTGCTAGAGCCTTGCAAGAAGACTTTCCCGCTAGATTATCTTCAGTGAGTCACAGCTTCATCTCAATTTCTCTTTAATTTCATCTCGAAATTCTGGTCTTTTAAAAAAAAAGATAATCTTGCCGAGTTTCTCTCATGATTTCGCTAAACTCTGTTTTGGGCATTTTGCTGCATTTGATGTAGAAACAAAAGGGTATGCATAGATCTCTCGTGTTGGATGGTTGAATTGCATAAAGTGAACCAATCGTATTGCGCTACTAAAGAAAAGGTTTATCTCCGAGGACTATTTCATCGACTTCGTGCCCTAATTGCCCTAAATTGTACCGTCAGTTTAGTTTCAGGTAATTCGAGATTGTAATTTGAGTTTTCCTGGACGCGAAATTGCTTCTAATATGCATAGAATGAAGTTGAATCTATGAGTAGAAAGCTTTCTTCTTCATATGACCGATTTTAGGGTTTGTTTGTAGCAGAAATTTGCTCATTTTGGAAGTGGGTTTTGTGTTTATGCAGCGTATTGAATTGTTGTTTTTGTGAGTTTATGGCTAATCTTGAATTTGGTTGTTTATAATTTTGGGCATAATTTGGCTTACTGTTTCCATAATTGTAGATGGTTCAATTCCTGGAATCAAAGTACCAACGTATAAGCGTAGATTAAAGTCAAGATTTGAGGTAAAAAATGTCTTGTACATTAATGGTTAATGAGAGATTAGTGCTTTAAAACGGTGTATAAGATGGCTAGTTTTCAGAATACTTGTTGATTAATGATTTTTGTGTTCAGCCAGGTCGTTAAAGATGTAGATGAAACTAGAAAAGAGAAATCACTCAAAAGAAACATGGGGTCTGAGTTCTCCTGTATAATAAAAGAGGCAAAAGTTATTGCATCAACACTTGGGATACTTTGTTTAGATGGGTAATTCATCAGAAATTACTACTTGACTTTATGCCCAGTTCGAGTATTTTGATTTACTTATGCTTAGTTTGCAATTAGAAACATTGATTCCTACAAGAACATGGATATGCAATGACATGTAGACTGTTTTTTTCTGATGTTTGAGAGATCTAGTGTAATGACTAACAAGGTTCTCTTCCATGTTTTGTGTTTCAAATGCAGGATTGAGGAGGCTGAGGCGCAATGCGCACTGTTAAACGCAGAATCCTTGTGTGTAAGCAACATTTTTACAGCCTAATTCTTGTTCTTTATGCTAATAATCCAATATTCATAACAAATTTTGGTGTTCTTGATCATCAAATAGGACGCTTGTTTTAGCTCTGATTCAGATATTTTCCTTTTTGGCGCAAACACTGTGTACAGAGAGATATGTCTTGGTGAGTAATGAAAGACTCTTCAGCAGTCTTGATTTCTTTTTTTATTGCCTAACGATCTGACGTGAACTAGGCGAAGGAGGTTACATTGTTTGCTATGAAATGGCTGACATCAAGGAAAAGCTTGGGCTTGGACGGAACTCCTTGGTAACTTAAAGAATCTCTTTGATATAGTTAACTTGATGAACTATGACTAGTTAGATGCAGTGAATATGTATATACGGTTCCACTGCAACATTGTAGCTTTTAAGGCTTAAATTCTTCGGTTATATTAGAAGACGAGGAAAATACAATTGATTGTTCACACATGTTATAGATAGCGTTGGCGCTTCTGCTTGGCAGTGACTATTCACAAGGTGTTCGTGGTCTTCGTCAGGTTAGTTGATAACTTAAGCTTGAAAGTTATATTAAGAAGTGGACTATTAAAGAAATGATCGAATTTCTTCGGTATGCAGGAGAAAGCTTGCGAGGTTGTTAAGTCCATTGGAGAAAATGTTATCCTTCAAAAGCTTGAATCAGAAGGATTTACCTTTTTGAAAAAGCCAAGAAACACAAAGAAGAAAGTTAAACCACCTGTGTGCAGAAATAAGGGAACCTTGCCATTAGTGGCTGCTAAAGCTAATGTAAATGGTATACAAAGCAACAGCTTCTGTAGTTTCATGACAAGATGTAGTAAGTTGATTTGGTGTTTTACAAACATTTTTTTTATTACAGAAGCTCTCTCCACAAAAGCATGTGATCCAGAGGAGCTGAAGCAGATCAAGGAAGTGATTGATGCATATATGAACCCTAAGTGCCACACAGCAGACTCTAATACAGTTTCAAGGTTAATCTTTCACTGGTTTTTTACCAAATCTTGGAGTTTTTATGTGCATATGCCCAGCTTTTGTAGCAATCATCTGCCATAAAAATTCACTGGTTTTGTCCTGAACTTAGTCCTTGTGTCAATATGGTGTTGTTTGTTTGTGTGTTACACTGATAATTAGTAAACTTGAAAGATGAAGAAAAATGATAAAAGTTAGATACTGAATTTTGTAGGGTTCTAGCGGAATTCTCGTTCCAGCGTACTAAGCTTCAGGAGATATGCTATCAGTTCTTTGAGTGGCCTCCTGAGAAAACAGGTAATTTTATTCATTTTTTTTTTTGTATTTCTTATCGATTACATTTGAATGTAATTCTTCTTTTTCAATTTTGTTTCATTTAGATGAATACATACTTCCTAAAATTGCTGAAAGAAATTTGAGAAAGTTTGCTGTTATGCAATCAAGATCAACTCAGCTTGAAGTTAATCTTCCTCTCCACAAGGTTCCTTCTTTTTTCTCTCTTATAGTTTAAAGAGCTCAAGAAATCATGAACTCAATCGTTGAAGCAATTACATAACATCATTTCGGATTTTACCCTTAATTTCATAAAACAAATCCATGAAAGTCATACAGTTCTTAAATGTTTATTGATTGGTTAGGTAACTTATTCATTTTGACATAAAATTTGTGTTACATCAAAAGTTCATCAGCTGGTTGTTTTGTGTGGCTTTTTTTTTTCAATGCTATTGGTGATAGAATCTTTTGGTTTTTTGGGGGGTTTTTTGCAAAATCAGCTGCTCAAGAATCCGTTTTTAACTCTTTTCTATCTGCAGCCGCAAATGGAAATGAAGTGCCCGGTATCCGAAATCATAAAGCCTCGAAAACAACAGGGACGAGAATGTTTTGAAGTGTCATGGAATGATCTTGAAGGGCTAGAAACGTCCATTGTTCCTGCAGATCTTGTAGAAAGGTAACGATAAATGATCAAAAACTCACTTTCATACATTACTCAACGCTAGGAGTAAAGTTTTCTAGATCTTAACAATGTTGCTCAATTGATTGACATTGATCAAGCCTGTCTTGTTTAGTTGTTAATGCAAGAATTTAAACTCATATTGATCAGTTAAGCTAAATTGTTTGTTTCAGTGTTCTTAAGAGTTTGATCAATCACTGGTTAAAGCAGCCAAATTGCTCTTACTTAAGCTGTTACAAGACACCAAAGATGATTCAGTTTCTGTTTAATGTTCACTAAATCTCTAATCTACTTCTGATTTTGACCTTTTTTTATCCATTTTTGTACAGGGCTTGTCCTGAAAAGATCATAGAATTCAAAGAGAAGATAGCAACAAAGAAAAAGAAACCAAAGCGGAAACAAAAACAAAAGGAAACCACTTCACAAACAACAACAACATCTTCTTCTGTTACAGAACTCAGTCTCAAACTCCAAGACCTAATTCTCAAATCCACCTCCATAGAAGAAGAAGAAGAAGCTGATCTGCAAATCTTAAAGAACCATTACGTATGTCTAATGGATTCACCAGATAAAGAAGATGGAAGATTTGGTGTTGGATTGAGTTCATCTTGTTCATTGAATTCAGACACTGAAGTTATTGATCTGATAAGTCCTTGTCCTGATCTTAAAGCTCGGTTACAGTCAAGAAGTAGGTCTCAAGAACTAAGCAGTAATTGTCATGAACTTGAGACTGTGATTGAGCTGAGTGATTCAGAGAATGAAGATGAAGAACATTGCAGAAAAGCAAGAGAACTTAGAATGTTTCTGGAAAAAAATAGGAAAGATTTCATCATTATATGAATCAGATAAGTTTATGATCATGAGTGTTCATCTAAGAATGTTATCCACATCATATAATTAATAAATATTTTTAATTTAGTATTCAATGTTATGTTTACTNTATATATATATATATATATATATATATTCCTATTTATATTAGTAATAAGTAATTTAACTATACCTTTACACACCCAAATTTGCGCATACTGTATGTATATAGAAGTAAAAGATTATTTAAATTTATTATAAAAAAACAAAGAAAATTATTTTTTGTCTAAAATTTATAATTTGAACTAGATGCATTCCAAGTATAAAACTATGAATTTTAAAATATTGATTAATGTAAGAAAATAAATTATAACCTATTGCAGTTTTATAATTTATAATATGATGATTTATATTATAGTTGTAGTTTTATAAATTTATATTATTTGTTTTTATCTATTAATTTAGATTTCCAACTAGCAATATTGTGCATGTATGATTTGTCAATATGAACATATATTGTTTAAAGAATTTTAATTAATACATTAAGTTATGTTACGTGTAATAATATCTATATAAATGGACGGTTTAACAAGATTTTTTAACTAGTATCTAATCAAAACCATATGATATAATACTTCATTACCAAATTTCTTAAGATACACAATTAAGAAACATTATAAATTAAATTTATTGTTCGATACATCTTGGTGACATATATATATATATATAATATTAGAGTATATAAGTATTATTATCACAATTTTGATATTTGGTCAATTACTATGAGCAAATTGAGACAAAAGGGTTGGCTCAAAACAATTTTTGTGTATTTTTTTTTGTCTTCAATACATTATGACTTATAAATTCATAGATAAATAAAAACTTGACTAATACCTAAAATTATTATATATACTCATTCAATTGATTAAACTCTAAATTTATAATTTTGACTTATATTTAATTTAATTAATCAAATATTCAAAGATTAACCAACACATATTATCTATACATACATACATACATACATATATATATATATATTATAAGATATGTCAGAAAATTAATATTGACAGTTTATTTTATAAAATATTTAATAATTATTAGTATTTTTTATAAATAAAATATGAACTCGCAATGTCATCACACGCAACTAAATAAAAAATGTATCTTATAATTTATTTATGAATATATCTAAGTTCGTTATAATATGCAAATAAATGTTATATAGCTAACGTCAGCTTAGTGTCGGTTGCTAAAGGTATTATGCTTATTGGAGAAATATTTTATAAATTATCTCATTATAAAATTATTCATTTTTTTCCACCAAAAATAGTATAATCTTATAATTACCAAAATAATATAATTATTAGAACATCTCTTTCGGTGTTTTTTCTTTCTTTTACTATATATGAAAATATATTATTTACATTTGTCAGCTTGTTAGCCTAACTAGGTACTTTTTAACATAAATAAAAAAAATCAATAGTTTAAGTCAATTTTAAACCAATAGATTTATAAATTTAAATAAACTATCTATTTCTCTATATAAGTATTGATAAATCATAAATCATATATATATAATTAGTATTTTAACTTAGGTATCATTTCAGCTTAATCATAATAAGTTTATATGTAACCTATTCATAAATCACAAAAATAACCTATATATATTAAATAAAATACGAGAATATAAAACCGCATATATATTTTTAAAAATTTTTTTTGCTAGATAAGTAGATAATACATAGTAATATATATATATATTCCTCATCGATTTTGTAATCAAATAAAAATATTACAAACACAAAATTTAATTACCTATCAAATTATTAAAAATATTAAAATAAATATATGATAAGAAAATATATTTATAACGCTATAGAATCTTGAATATAACAAAATCGTACCATCAATAATTGTATATAATATTTAACTAAGAGTTTTTGGTGAAGAAGGCAAGTAGGTATTAGTTAAATATTGCAAAAGTCTTCTTCAACTCTCTCTTATCATTACAAAAATAAATAAAAATATATATAACAGTTAAATTAGAATATTTCTATTCATAACCAATACGAATAGTTCACATGCCAATTATTTATTTATTTAAATTTAGACATAGTGTGTGGTTGGTGAGTTTAGTGAAAATGTCCATTTTTATATCTGCTAAATATTGACCAATTATTTGATTATCGAGTTTAAATTAATTTTCTTTATAATTTTGTAAACAAATAGAAATTAGTTCGACAATTTTATATTTTAAAAGCTTTTTTTTTACCAATTTCTTTTTAACTTCAAACGCATAACATTATTAATTACGACAATTTCACATTTCAATATTGGAGGATATAAAATGCCGAAAAATATTTTAAAATATTTGTTTTGTTACGTTTATTTTATAAGACATAAAATGACAAAAGTAAGATTTATTTTGCCATTATCCTTGAGAATAATCACAAAGTCTTAATTTTATTAATGTGAAACTCTAATTCCACGAAAATTACAAGTTGCATGCAAATATCAAACTTTGGTTTTTCTTTCAAGGTAAGGCATTTATTAAATTTTACTTTTCTTATAATTGGATATTATAAATTTATTATTGATAATTATACTTTTAAACTTCAACTATTTATATTCTCATACTCAAAATTAAAGAAAATACACAATAATCAATTTATTTTATTTAAGAGATTATGGTGAATTGACTCATAACTACTTAAAATAGAGTATTATATATTTTCCTCAATTTATAAATAACAATATATGATAGTTGAATTAGGAACAATTACACTAAAAAAAGGTGTCATCAATATATTATAATTTCTTCCATAATTATTAAATATTAACAATTTGAAAGAAAAAAAAGTAAATAAATAAGAAAATAATCAAGATTAAATATTTTGTACAACCAAATATATATATTAGAAACAAATGAATCCTTGTAATTAAATTAAAACATGTAGAAAGATACAAAAAGAAAAAAAATTAAAATATAGTAATATTATTTTTTTAATTAACTAAACCAATTATAGTATTGAATTTCTGACACTACAATTCAAAGCTGATTTGGCTTCACCTAAATTTTATATTTCGTGTTGAATAAGTCCTCTTATATTTAAATAAAATATATATATTTACTTAAGATTTAGATAACTCTCCTTTTATATAATTATCTATGTTTCTAATACAGTATATATTTTTATTGGCTTTAAAAATAATTGGCTCTTCAAAACTGCCTATAAATATTTCCCTTTTCAAGCACATACTTGTGTCATCTCCGATTTATGTGTAAATATATGACATTTATTTTCTTATAGAAATAAGTATATAAATATAAAATAAAGAAAATGGTGTATAAAGTGGAAAAATCAAATAAAAAAATGAAATTAAAAGAGAAGCAAAGGAAAGGATTATGGTCTCCAGAAGAAGATGAGAAACTAAGAAGTTATGTTCTTAAACATGGCCATGGCTGCTGGACTTCTCTTCCTCTTCAAGCTGGTAATTTTTATTATTTATTTATATCTTAGAATTTTAGAATTTTTTTTTATTATAAGAGACACAACATTTTAATGTTAACTCATTTCATTAAGAAATCCAAAAAATATAAAAATATATATTTAGGAATGGCTCGACGTATTCATCATAATATAATTAAAAAAAAGAGTGAAATTTTTTTTAATTTTTTTTCTAATAATTCAACTATTTTATTTCAGAATAAATATGATGTGAAATATATTTTCATCATTTTTATAGAATTTAAATATTTGAATATCAGGATAACCACCTATATGAAAAATAAATTATCAAATCGGAACAATTCATTGTAATTCGTAGAAAACTATATATTTTTAAAAAAAGTTATATGAAGAAAAGAAACTATATTTTGATTAAAATTAATGAATGGAAAGGTGATAATTCATTATAATTTTGTGGCACTTAAAAAATGTTCTGATTTATAACAAAATACTATATTTATTAAAGACTAAAATACGGATAAATCGATAAATATTTATGATGGATTGTTACCTTTCAATAAAGAGAACAATTCATAAAACAAAAATATCACATGTGTTTTTTTTTCTAGTACTTTTAATATTTAATTAAAGGATAAATAAAATACTTAACTAATTAAAATATAATAATAGGTATAGAAAGGAATGGGAAAAGTTGTAGATTAAGATGGGTAAATTATTTAAGACCTGGTCTTAAAAAAAGTTCATTTACTAAAGATGAAGAATCTACACTTCTCTATCTTCATTCAATCTTAGGTAACAAGTAAGTCATCTCTATTTATTTTATATACTTTGTAACTATTTTTTACACAATTTTTTAATTTAATTTTTTTGTTACTAGATGGTCGCAAATATCGCAACATTTACCCGGAAGAACAGACAACGAAGTAAAAAACTATTGGCATTCTTATTTAAAAAAGAAAATAACTTCAAAAATCACAAATTCACAATCAATTTCTGAAAAATGTTCGATTACTAATGTCGAAAAAAGGATTAATTCGCAAATATCGAAGTTTTCGCCGAAAATCGTGTTTACTGAATGGTTAGATTCAAGTTTAGTTATGAATCAGTCTTCTCAAAACTCTAATTATGTTCAAGATTTTGGAAAAGAGACGACGAAAATACCTGATCCAATTAATTTGGAAATAAATTATATGGAAAATATTGTACAAAATACGAATTTAATGTTAGATGAAGGAATATCTGAGATTGAATTTTGTAGTTCATTTTCAGATAGTTTTTTATTTGATTGTTTGATTAACGAGCAACAACTAATGTAATTATGTAAAAGGTTTAAAGACCGGTCTTGTAAGGAGAACAAGCCTTGTGGTTAATTTTAGTAATAAAAGAGTACATATTTTACAATTTTTTTTATCTATTTGTTATTGTAATAATGTAATTTTCATAGAAAATTTCAATTAAATGTTTTGATATTTTCTCTGTTTTTTTAATTATAATTATGATAATGATTTCTGGTTAGATAAATAATGATTTAGCACTTTTCCAATTAGTAGATACTATTTTCAGTTTTCGTTTGGATATACAAAAATTAGTTAAATAAAAAATCATGGAGAATGATAATTAAATTTTATAGTAAATGACTTGATAGGTGGAAAAATTATGGACCATAAATAACTCATTTTTATGTTTTATTTGATAAAATTTGATTATATAGAAAAATTATGGACTATAACTCATTTTTATGTTTTATTTGATTAAATATAGAAATTCATGGACTATAACTCATTTTTATATTTTATTTGATAAATTTGATTAAATTAAAAAAGCGTGGACTATAACTCATTTTATGTTATATTTGATAAAATAGAAAAATTATGAGTCTATAACTCATTCTTATTTTTTATTTGATAAAATTTGTTTAGACAGAAAATATGGACTATAATTTTTTTCCCGTATATGGACTATAGTTAATGCTTATATTTTGCTTGATAAAAATTATGACATTTCTTAGTCAATAAATTTACATTATTTTGATAAAACTTGTTCAAATAGAAAGACAAAATAAAGTATAGTTCAATTTTTCTTTTTAAAATGTCATTTACATATTATAATGTTCTATTTTACAAAAATTGATGAAATGTAAAAATCAACAATTGTTCATATTTATATTTAATTTTTTAAAAATGGGCGCATTTATAACTACATAATTATCTCGAGATTATAGATAAACAAATTGATTAAAAAATCTCTATTCTATGAAGTAAATAACCAATTGGATTTGGATCGAACAATTAATATGCAATATTAAAGGCATAAGAACTTTAAAGTATTGGATCAAAATGTTTCCACATAGTAAAAACAAAATCGATTTAATTAAAACATTTAGAATCAGATAATTCAATTTCTTTTTTTTTAAATCTCATTTAAACTAAAACATCAAAAATCAAGCTTACATTCCAGTGAAAGCTTTCTTTCCAATGGCTGAAACTCCTGCTGGTATCACCTTAAGCACATTGAACCTCACTGTCTTCGACAATGGCCTAACACATTAAATCAAACACACAATAAGATAATCAAATCATTACTAATCAAGAATCAATACACATTTTTGCAGGTTATATCAAATCATATATAATCAAGAATTAAGAAATTTTTGTAGATTGTACAAAATCTTATATAATCAAGAATCAATAGACATTGTAGATTGAATCATATATCATCTAGCATATATAATCAAGAATTAAGACATTTTTGTAGATTGAACAAAATCTTACATAATCAAGAATCAATAGACATTGTAGATTGATTGAATCATATATCATCTATCATATATAATCAAGAACCAAATCATATATAATCAAGAATCAAATCATATATAATCAAGAATCAAATCATATGTAATCAAGAATCGAATCATTTTATGATCAAGAATCAAATCATATATAATCAGGAATAGAATCATATATAATCAAGAATCGAATCATTTTATATCAAGAATCGAATCATAAATAAACAAGAATCACTAGATATTGTTGTATGTTGAATGAGATCATGTAGTACCTGCATTGGCCAATGATGACATGGTCTCCTTCCTTGACACGGAAACAAGGAGAGACATGAGCTGGGATGTTCGAATGTCGCTTCTCGTACCTGGAAAACAAAAGGTGATAATTTTAAAAACATTAGTTTTGGGAAGTTATATTGATTTGGTGTATGATATGGAAGTGAATGTGTATACAAACCTTTGATACTTCTTCACAAAGTGAAGATAATTCCTTCGGACGATAATGGTCCTTTGCATTTTAGCGCTGTGGCAAGTACCAGCTAAGATACGACCTCTAATTGAGACAGTTCCGGTGAAGGGACATTTCTTGTCAATGTAAGCTCCTGCAATACAAAGAACATCCTTATATGAATCTCTGAGCTATAATTCTTGATAGGAGTTATGCAGAATTTTAAGGTTTACTCTATTGCATCATACTAGGGTTCTAAATTCAAGAAGCTTAACACATATAATTCAAAATCTATTGGCTAGACCGCAAATACATTGGTATTAGAGGAATGTTGTACTAAATATTCAAAGAGAGAATGATGATTCTTGCAAGGAAAAGTTGATTCGCTGAATATCTGAGTTAGGAATCTTTACACCATTGATGCAGAGTGCTATGAAGCTTACGTTTATTACATCATACTAGGATTGTAAATTCAAGTATCCCAACCTATTTTGAATCAAGGCTCACATCTTAGTTAATGAATTGATCAGAAAACTTTAACCTTAAAGTCTAGTGAAAATTATAGCTTGTAGTCTAAACTGTCTACTGAACCTTAAGTCTTGTGCAAAGTGTAATCTAAGAATCTCATCGACTTTTATTTTCCAAATTGATCAATATCAGATCAATGAAAAGCGAGGCCATGAATCTTTAACTGTATGGTTTCTCCTATAATCACTCATAAGAGAGTAAGAACAAGCAAACCTTCAGTGGCTTCACGAGGAGTCTTAAATCCCAAACCAATGTTCTTCCAGAAGCGATTTCCACCCTTTCCAGGTCGCTTCCCTTTCCCAGACTTCTTCGAGCTGAAAAAAAAACAACGAACCAAATTAGTTAACATCACAGAAACCAAGCATCGATGAGCAATGAAAACAAGGAAATCAATGAAGTATTGAAACAATCTATCGAAAATTACCATAGGAAGACCTTTGGTTGCTTTAGAAAAGCTTTCTCAGTCTGAAATTAACAACACAGACAACACAGAGAGAGATAAAAAAAGACAATTAGAATCAATTAGAGTAGGAATCACGATATTAACGATAACCTAAGAGATTAAACGATCTAATAACCTGCTCCGCCATGGCTTCTGGTTGCTCCCGAGTGACGATAGAGCGGCAAGTGACGATTTATGCTTCAATGGAAGAGAAACCCTAATTTACGTACTTGACTTATATATAAAGAGTTTCACCGGCGACAACTGCCACAAGGCTTATGGGCCCACAAAAACATAAAGGCTTTATTTTAATGGGCCTTAACTTAGTGGCCCATCATAAAAAAAAGAATATATTTGTAGAAAAATACTATAATTTTATAAATCGTTAGAAAAATACAATCGCTTATTATAAAAATAGTAGGTTTTTTTACTTATAATATTTTGTAGTATTTTTCTGATTTTGTACCAGCTTATAATTATAATAAAATCCTAATTTTTTTAGAAAATAAATATAACAATTTTGATACATTTATAGAAAGTACTACAAAAGAAAGCGGTTTTTCAAAGTAAGCTGTAACAATACAAATAAAGAAACATATTACCATTTAACCCCCGATATAATAAGATGTTACATTATGGCCCTGTAACTTCTTATAAACGCAAATTAAACCCAAACCAACCAAATGAAACAGTAAATGTTTCAAATTAATGACAAATAAAACAATAAAATCAATTTTTCCATATGTCATATATATCAAAATAATCCGAAAAGCTTAGTCGGGGCAGTTCCGGTGGCACGATACTTCGCGGCTAGTTCTTCGGCTTTTAGAATGTCTTCTCCGCGTTTAGCTTCGGCTATAGCTCTCTTTTCTTCAGCTTCTTTGTGAATTTGAGCTATTTTGTTCTTCATTTGCTCTGCATACTCTGCCTTCTTCTTAATCAATTGTTCCTATTAAAAAAAAGTTAGGGGTCAAATTAGAAGAATATAAAAGTTTTTAGCCTTTTATGTAAATAATACAAACTTTTAAATAAAACCTCGATTTTCTTAAGCTCGGCTTCAACTGATGCTTTCTTGCTATTTTCCCAAGCTCCAACTGAAGAAAGTTTTTTTTGAGCTCTGCATTATATAAAAATTAAATGATTATTTTTTATAATTATATTTTTGATTAATATATAATTAATTATATACATAATTATATTTATAATTAAAGTTGTAAATAAGAACTTACTTGTTTTCAACTTTAGATTTCTCAGCTTCTTCCCAAGCTTTGATAAGTGACATTCTCTTATCTGTCTCTAGTCTTTCCAGAACAGCATCTATAAATACATTTGATTTTTAAAAAAAAATACATATTTAGATCTTGAAATAAACAAAAATAAATCAATAACAATAGTAAAAGAAATACATTTTTTTTTTAGAAATTACATATTCATTTATTTTTTCACATAATATTTTGTATTGCCTGATTACGTGAATTTACTATATTACTTAAGTGAAATTTATAAGTTTGTGATGTTGAATATGTAAACTTTAATTTGATATATTATATGAACAAATATGTACCTCGATTAATTGAACCTTCTTTTTTTTCTTCTTTTGGTTTTTCTCCTGCAACGAAAATAATACAATGAAAATTTACATTTTTATTTCATAAAACTAAGAAAAAAAAATTAATCCAAAAACTGTTTCATTTCCAAAATTTTCTTAAAGGAAATGGAATATCAATATATGAAGATTTTACATAATATTAATATATAATTTTAATATATAATGGTAATATTAATATAATTTTAAAAAATCATATAATTTTTATCTGACAATTTTATATATACAATTTTAAATATATAGCCGGAAGAAGAATAATTAATATACAAATGCTCAAAATAATCTATATAGGACTACAATAAATTCTCTAATTATTATTTTTCCTTATAATTTAAATTATATATTTAATTACTTGGTACGATGGGAACAAGAGCCTTGGAATCATCAC
>KE152396.1:79380-102388 GCA_000411095.1 Aethionema arabicum | reverse complement strand
TTTTCAGTTTTTTAGTGTATTTTTTCGGTTTTTCGGGTAATTTTAAGTTTTTTGGGTATTTTTTGGATCTTTTTATAAAGTATCCGAACCCATACCGAACCCGGAACCGAACCGGAACCGAATCGAAATCCTCAAATAATCGAATGGATCTTATAGGCATGGAACCGAAAAACCGAAAAACCGAAGAACCGAAAGTATCGAACCGAAACCAAACGCGTACCCGAATGCCCAGCGTTTTAGCATCAATATACTTCTTGATCCACCATTGATTTCGTTTAATTGGGTTTGGTCTTTTTGTGCAGTTGGAGACTTGAATCATCTCATATCTGCAACAATGAGTGGTGTAACTTGCTGTCTCCGTTTCCCCGGTCAACTAAACTCCGATCTACGAAAGCTAGCAGTAAACCTAATCCCATTCCCTCGTCTACACTTCTTCATGGTCGGATTCGCACCTCTCACATCACGTGGCTCTCAACAATACAGAGCATTAACAGTTCCTGAACTAACTCAACAAATGTGGGATGCAAAAAACATGATGTGTGCAGCAGATCCACGTCACGGAAGATACTTAACAGCATCAGCTATGTTTAGAGGTAAAATGAGTACAAAAGAAGTAGATGAACAAATGATAAATGTTCAAAACAAAAACTCATCTTACTTTGTTGAATGGATACCAAACAATGTGAAATCAACTGTTTGTGATATACCACCTACTGGTTTAAAAATGGCGTCGACGTTTATCGGTAATTCGACATCGATACAAGAAATGTTTAGAAGAGTAAGTGAACAGTTTACAGCTATGTTTAGAAGAAAAGCTTTTTTACATTGGTATACTGGTGAAGGTATGGATGAAATGGAGTTTACAGAAGCTGAAAGTAATATGAATGATTTGGTTTCTGAGTATCAACAGTATCAAGATGCAACTGCTGAGGAAGAAGAAGGGTATGATTATGAAGAAGAAGGTGATCAAGTTCAAGAAGAGCAATAACGAGGTTATGTTTTAGTGTGTTTTACTTAGTTTTTTGTGTGTGTGTTTTTAGTAGTGTGCGTCTTTGTTGTGTTATATTGAGTTTCCGGTTTGGTTATTTGGTTAGTTTCGGTTTATGATTTGGTTTTGTCCGGTTATGTTCGGTTTTATTTTGTTGTGTCGGTTTGGGTAAGTTTGTATTGGTCTTTTTTTGTGATTTGTGTTTTGGTGGATGGATTGATTATATGGTAATTATGTTTAAGGGAAGGAAAGTAAAGTTTTAGAGTATAAAATTGTGTTCAATATTCGATTAATAATAAAATATGATTAATCTTAACTTATTTAAATAATACTACAAACCTATAAAACTAATATTTAAAAGCATAAACTATTTTTATTTGGTAAAAAAACTTCAAACTAATTAAAATTGTTTTTTTAAACTTCAAACTATTTAAAATTGTTTTTTTAATCTTAAATTTTGATAATCAATTTTTTAAACCATAAACTATATATAATAAAATTTAGAAATATAAATTAAAACCTAAACACACAATTAAACATTAATTTCAAAACTAAACCTAAATTTAGATTAGTTAGATTAAAATTTGAAATTTCAGTGTAAGAACCTAATTACTAAAATTTAGAATTTAAAAAAAAAACCAATTATTAAAATTTAGAATTTTAAAAATACGAAATCAAAAAATAAAATATCTCAGTCCTAGCAAAATAATAGATTGGGTCAGTTTGGCTTTATGCGTTTAGGTACTAACCTTTTAGTTGTCAAATTCGTCACGACGCACTTTCTTTGACACGAGCATCTTTTAAAGAACACAACAAAATACATAATGAAGAAAAGAAACTCATTTTATTATGACTTTGCCAACTTTATTACCATTTTTTTTTAATGATATCTATAATTTAACTATACTTCTTATCACCAGTTTCTCTTTTAAACCATGAAATATATGTTGACCAAGAAACCCAAATCAAGAAAGCTTAAGACTGACCAATCATAAAGCAAGATTGAAAAGTGTTTTTTAGGGTTTACCTAGGAAATGTTGCGCAACGATACGACGCTGAATCTTGCCGGAAGCAGTCTTGGGAAGGTCATCAGTTATGAATACTCTCTTTGGTACCTTAAACGCTGCTAAATTCTTCTTACAAAACGCTTTAACGTCTTCTTCCGTCACTTTTGCTCCTTCTCTTGGAATCACCGCACAATTTATCTAAAAGATTCAAAAAAAAAAAAAAAACAAGAAAACGCTATTACAGTTATTTTGTCAAAGTAAATTCAATGATATATGTCAATTATATACTAAATTGTAAAATTTAACGGTTTAAATTAAGATATCTAATCCTGAAGTCAATAACAGATATAAGGATTAATATCAATTATAAGATTACAAAAAGTGAATAGACTATGATCTATGTTACAAAATGTGAATGATTATGTTCTGTGCTATTATAACTCGTGAATGATCAGGAATTGAAATTTCAACCTTATAATAGATAAACATCCATCTATATGTTGAAAATAAACTTAAATACTATATTATAAAATCTAATATTTACGGGTTAGAAATACAAAACTAAGCATGTAAATATGAAAGTCAAATTAATGAATAAACTGACATATGTCAATTATGGTGGTCTATGTATATATTATGGACTAGACTATCTCTCAACTACGTTTTAACTTCATAATACTAACTAAACTCTGGAAACTAGATTAAGGGTGTAATTAGTTTTTTGTTTTTTGCTTACTCGAAACAATTAGTGAATATTAGAGCAGGATTTAAGTATCGGTGTGTTTACCTCTTCGCCGTATTTTTCATCAGGAACACCGAAGGCAACACCTTGAGATAAGTCGGGATGAGTTAAGAGTACCGCATCGACTTCAATGGGAGATATCTTCTCACCTGAAAAGAAGATTTGTAAGTAAGCAAGTAAGTACACAAGTGTCAAAATCTCATAAGAAAAATCTAGCTCATTGATACAAAATAGCACTTTTTTACTTGTTTCTACTTAATTTTGTCTCGTTTCTTATTTGTTGAGGTTGTTCCTAAGCGATTGCAACAAGTAAATGAGGATTACCTCCACGGTTAATGAGTTCTTTGATACGACCCACCAGATTCAAATACCCATCGGTGTCAAAGAAACCGATATCACCGGTGTGGAACCACCCAAACTCGAAGCCTGCTTTGTTGGCCTCTGGATTGTTCTTGTAACCTTTTGTCACATTTGGACCTCTTATACAAACCTCACCCTTGTTATTTGCCTCTTGTTGCTCGCCTTTCTCGTTGAGAATCGCCATCTCTTGACCTACCGGTTTCCCAACAGACCCTGGCTTATGTGGACCTTCCTCTGGTAAAGGGTTTGAGCTCATTAGGTGGGTTGCTTCTGTCATTGCATAGGCTTCAAGAACCGGTGCTTTAAAAGCTTCCTCAAGCCGGGACAATATCACCTGACAAAAAACCAATACATAAATCCATGAATGTTCTAAGACAAAGAAATCCAAGGTTTTGCAGGAACATTGTGCTGGGGTTCTTCATCCTGGAAAAAGATATGTTGCCGTTGAATTACAAAGGTCTCACAATTCAATGGAAAATATAGACTTACCGGAGCCAAAGAAGCACTGCAGCTCCTAATGAACCGGAGCTTAGGGTACTCCGACTCAGGATGGCTAGCGTGACGGTCCAATATGATCTGATGAATGGTTGGAACAGCAGTATACCATGTGGCGTTATACTTCTTCATATCAGCCCAAAATGTTGTTGCTGAGAATCGACCAGCAGCTGGGAGCGTCACAGCTGCACCAGCTCCAAACGAGCTGAGCAATCCAGCTAACAAACCATGAACGTGAAACAAAGGGAGAACAATCACAGTCGAATCAGACTCGGTAAGTTTATAAACCGATATGATGTTCCGGACTGATGATGCTAGATTAAGCTGCGTAAGCGGTACACCCTTTGGACGGCTCGTGGTGCCAGAAGTGTGGAGGAAGAGGGACACATCATCCGGGCTATTAACGAGTTCCGTCAATGAGTTGCCTGAGTCAGAACCTCCCACCGATAGGGCAAGGTCTGAACCGTTGTCCAGCAACGTTGCGGTAACGTGAGGGATTTTAAGCTTAGAAGCCGCCTCTTGAGCCGGTCCGTTTCCTTCTTGAGCAGTTAACAATAGCTTTGAATCTGAATCAGAGAGGTAAAACTCGAATTCCTCCGCCGTATACGCTGCATTTAACGGCGCCGCCGTGGCACGAGCTCTTATCACCGCCAGAAACATTATAACAAACTAGCAAACAAAAAATCAACATCAACAAACAGTTCTCCAAACCAAGAGATATAATCTAAATCTGGAAATCAAATCTCTCAAGCAATAAACGATTTAGTTATCCTACGATCAAAGAACCACACGGTTTCCGCTTCCATATGATACTCAGCAAGCAAAATAAAACCAGAAATGAATCTCAAATCCCTAAAAATCCGATTAAAAAAATACCTCGACGGTGTTCGGAAACGTGAGAGCGACCACATCGCCAGGCTTAATACCAGCGGCAGATACAAGACGTGAGGCAGCGCGTTCAATTAGATCCTCAAGACGAGCATAAGTGAGATCGAATTTACCAGAAACCGACAGCGCTCGTCGATCAGGGAATTTCCCGGCGACGTTCTTCAACAATCCGGTGAGTGTATCGCTATCCATTGCTCCGTTTTCTGTGGAATACAAAACAAACAAAAACAACAACGATGAAGATGTGAAGCAGAGAGGAAAACGCCGCTTTTATAACTTCATAATGTTAGAGCAAAAATGGTCTATGAGATGACGCCACGTGGCACCATCGTAACGGCTTTAGTTTATCACCTTTAGACCACCGTTTCAGTACTACGAGGAGGTGGATTTTGCTTTCTTTTTCTTCGATTTCCGGTACAAAGCTTAAACCAAACCGGTTAAGTCATAAAACAAACAAAAAAAATCGATAAATTAATATTTTACAAAATTTAAATATAATAATAACTATGTGGCCAAAAACAGACAAAAATAAATCTATAATATTAAGTACAAGACTTTTTTTTTTGTGATGACAAGATAAGATCAACACTACTTAACATCTATTTTAATAATATATATTAAATATTAATAACCATATTATTATATCTTTGTTTAATAAAATTTCTCTTAAAATATATATTATGATAAAATACGTAAATCTGTAAATATATCTTTTTGAAGTTATCAATTTTGTTTCGTCTCATAGCATACAAAACTATTATATTTTCTTCAACTTGACTAAGAAAACATAAATACGTAAACCCACTAAATAGATATATACAATACACGATATGTTTTCTATAGATTAAATTTGATTTTAATTTTCAATTCAAATAAATTAAAATTTATTTAATAAAAATGGTCTTTTATGTCCCACAATAGAAGAATTCGATTTGTGATTGTTATTCTATTTCAAAAATAATTGTCAATTATTATTCAAAGTTGATATAGATATTTTTTTAAATGACATTTAAATTGAGAGTGACTAGACATGCCAAAATAGAGGTAAGGGCAAATTATTTGTATATTGATAGAATATATTTTATACCTTAAAATTAATTTTATAAAATTGATTCAAGATATTATAAAATAAACTATAAGATATATATAAAATTGAGAGTGACTAGACATACCAAATAGATGAAGTCCCAATTTCTCTTTTTTTTATACCTCAAACTAGTTTAATAAAGTTAGTCATAACACATTATAAATAAATATTTTAGAAAGGAGAATATCATATATACATATATATATAGAATACTCTAACGTTTCCAAATTTATTTTTTTGTTTAAATTATATATTCAAATTAAAACACGATTATTAAACTATTTAAATTTGAGAAATTATCTTAGGAGTTAGGAACCATATAATATGAAGGGAGTTTGCTTTTTTTTCTAGAAAAAAAAATAAAAAATTATTAATTTAATTAGGTTTGTTTTTTTTTCCAAAATTTAATTAGGTTTGTTTAAAATCTCAACTTTTTAATTTGGTTTTTTAAACACTAATTTTGTGTAAATTATTAAACTATTACTTAGGTTTTCTAAAATTAAACTACAGTATTAATGATGTACCTTAATCTTGCGTAAAAATCCACCTTTTATTTAATTTGGTTTGATAAACCTCACATTTTTTATCGATTAGTTTTTTAATTATTCGGTTATGAAATAACCAATTAATCAAAACTGTACGTTTAATGATAAAAAAAACAAAAAACAAAATTTACCTAAACCTTTTTCGATTCCTATCCCTTGTTCACTAAAGAGCTTGTTGCCGGCGGCGTCGCCGGAGGTAGAGCTAAGACCCCCGTCACTCCGCTCGTAGTCGAAAAGATTCTGCTTCAGGTACGAATAAGTCTTGTTTTGTAGACTAGTACTTGATTTTTTACTGACTCGCCCCCTTGACTCAGTTAGGGTTTAAAAAATCTCGCATCAAATCTCTCCTGAGCTTGTTTATTTAGTTCGAAATTCATAATTTATCTCTGAATTATGGAATATTATCATGTAATTTGGTCCTTTTATCCATACAAGAAGAGACGAATTTAGAAAATTAGGGATTGTAGGATCCATGAACTCGATTAAGCGAGCTTATGATTTAAGGTTTTGATGGAGAAAACAAGAAAGGCAAATATTGTTTAGGGTTAATTGAAAGACGACGTAATTTGAAAATGATGATTGTCCTGCGAAATTCTCATAGTTTAGGGTTGTTTTAAACATTTGATGGCCTTTGCTAAATCTTCTTCTGTTGTGTTTTTCGTTGTGATGAAGTAGACAAAGAGACAAACTATGGCTATGACTGAGTATGGAATCCAATACGCTGTCCATATCATCACTGTCCAGTTCGGATCCGTTGTCTCGGTGACTAAAATCTACTCCTATATCCTTTTGAGTGTTTCTTCATCTTATGAAAATCCAATTTTTGTGAATGTATGATTCTGTATATTGAATTTGTGTTGGGTTTGCTCTTTTGATAGAAAGTCTGTGAATGCCTTCTTCGTAAAGGACCTCTTCCTTTGCGTGACATCTTGACTTTAACGGAGGGGGAAATCAACTTTAACCAAATAAAGGATATTCTCTATCTCTTGATCCAACACAACTGCGTTCAAGCTTTTTCGGTGGAACAGTCTGGTTAGTTCAGTTCTCTGTTGGTTTGCCTTAGTACTCATGTTTCGTTTTTCAGTTTTGAGTAGATGAATATCCAGGGGATTCCAATTCTGCATTATGATTGTGGAATTTTACTGTAAGGTGTTGGGAAATTTTTGTTTTTTAGTGGGTAGTTCTCGACTTAGATTCCAACTAGAACTGTCAGTATTAGTAAAGTATTGACATCTTTGTTGGTTGAGGTTTTTTAACTTGGAAACTTCTTTGTGAGTTCGTTCTCGTCTAAATCAAAGTTCTGTTTGAATAATTAGGAGCTTGATTTTTTCAAGCTTATGTAACTTGATAAGATAATGAATACAAATGAAAGCTTTTCCTGTGTGTTAATATCCATGAAATCAAAGTAGTTTTTTCAGGTTTATTCTTGTTTTGTTGGTCGTAAGTCAAACTTATCAGTTAACGTTTAGGCTGTTGGTCGCAAGAAATCATGAGAATATTTTCTTTATGGTTTTGACTTGTAGATCAGAGCAAAGTTACTGTAGGGTACCTTGTGTTGTTTAATAACATTCTTCATCGCGCGAGATATAACAAGTTTCTGAAGGTTGTTAACGAAGAACTTGGGTTACAGGTTCGTTCCTTGTTCCTCATATTGTTCTTAGTTTCACTTCAAGGCGAGTAATTTTGCCAATCTTTACTTTGGACCTGTATGCACAGTGTGGTGCGGTACTCAATGGATTACTTAGCAATGGTAGACTTACCATGGGACAGCTAATAGAAAGAGACAGAGGTAAAATTTTATCATATTTAACCAATTTTTGAAGGCATTGGTTTTTGGTTTTTGATCTCAGTAATGGATAAACCAAATGGATGCTAATCTGTACATAGTTTTTTTCATACATTTCAGATTCAGAAAATAGTATAGGCTCGGATGCAATCAGAGATTCTCTTCAAAAATTGGTTGCTGCTCGTTTCATTGAGCGCATTCCTTCCTCTGAGCCAGTTCTTGCTGAAGACAATGAAGGTTCAGCTCCAAAGAAAAAAGGCTCTAAATCAGCTAAGGTAATTGATAATGTTTTTTTTAATTATGCTTTGCTAGACTTGTCTGGATCCTTTTCAATATCAATTAACGATTTCTTGCAACTCTGCAGATTCTTAAAGAGCCTCAAAGTTTAGAGGAGCGTGTTATTGAAGCAGCAACTCCAGTTGAAGCAATAAGATTTCCACTTATATTCGAAAACGATTCGAAGTCATCTTTTGCAGATAACGATAATAGTTCTTCTAGTAACATCATTGGGGTGAAGGTACGAGTATTCTTACCATAAGCAAACTTCGATAAGTTATAGCATCTGTGTTTAAATGATGCAGCAGTGTGTGATACCTGTTCCTGTTTCTCTTTGAATCAATGGATTTCAGCGTAAACAATGTGATGTGGACTCGAAGAGCGATGAAGTCATTTGGCGTCCAAATTTTGAGGAGTTTGTCCGCCGTCTTCGACATAAGGTTAGTTGCCATTGAATCTCTTTGAGGGTATTTTGTGCATTTGTCATAATTATTAGTTATATTCGTTGGAAAGTAAGGCGTTGATTCTTCTTTGGGATTCAAAACCTGACTTTCCTCTTTGGTCTTAAATTGATTGTTATGAATTTTATGATACCATATTCCCTTTTTTAAAGGCGTGTGTCGAGATAGTGAAAGAGCGGAAGGATGAAGGATCCGCCATTGTTCTGGGTGCAATGTTAGAAGTAGGAAGAACTCAGGAGAAAAAAGTGAAAACCGACACGTCAGGTTATGTATGAGATAGAACCTTATTTTCACCTAAATCTGCTGTTCAACATTTCATAAAGGCAGTATTAAACCTAAAAAAAACAATTTCAGGTGGATCACTTAGTGTTATCCAGTATCTGGACATAAACAATATTGATTAATGGTTCTATTACTTTTGGATGGCTTGAGATGTCAAGAAATCTTTTAATTTAAAATCTGAAAGTGTTAGGTGTTAGTTTTTTGTGCTATTGATTGATCATATTATACTCTACATCAAAAATCTCCTCTTCTAATTGTAATATGACTGCAAAATGAATGACAACTTTGCTTATCTTTTAAAAATATATTTCAGTTCCTATCTCAGTCGGTTCGATCTATGAAGAGGTTATAAAGACAGAAGCAGGACGTACTATGTTACAGGAACGTGTTGAAGCATGTCTTGAGCAGTTGAGTGCATCATCTTCATATCTACCAGCATTTGTGAAAGAAATGGATGATTCATATGTCGTCGGTACAGTAATCTCATCCTTGGGTTAAAATCTCGTTAGCTGATACTTGATTCAAACTTGTTCTTAGTTGTTTTGTATTTCACTTGCAGATTTGAAGTCCATTATCAGCGTAGCACAAAAAGAAGAGGTATGTTCTTTATTTGTTTTCTGTAATATTTCTGAAACTGAATTGTGTACATGTTTTGATTAGTTTCTACATGATTCAGATGGAATCAGTAGTTTTGAAAAGATACGGTAAAGAACCTTACAGAATTTTCAGATATTTATCACAGGAAGGACGATTAGTTGAGACTGACAAGGTAAAACTTTTCATTCTAATGAGTTAAACTCTAAGTATACTTTGGTAATAATCAATGAGATATCACGTTTGTTTGGTTTTGAAGTTCTAGTCATAAGTTAAGAGGATCAATTTATATCGAAAACCCGGATTGATTGATTGCTTGGGATGGACATGAACTGTTATAATGTGGCGACTAGTTTGAGTAATATTGCCTTCAAATGCCAATTGAATCTGCAGAAGAAGTCTCTTCTAGTTAACATAGAAGCATGCTTAGTACTTATTAGTATCATGGCTAAAAATATCATGCAATTTTGTAGTTTAGCCAAAAAAAAAACTCCACAGATCTAAAATGGCAAAAACACCATATATTTTTATGGGATCGTGGTGAAATGACCTCCGACCTATCCCGTTTTGGTGAGAAAACCCCGACCTTTTAATTTAGTTTTTAAAACCTCAAACTTTATAGATTTGGTTTTTTAACCTCTAATGTCAGTAAACCGTTAATTTTTGCGAAAGGTTGGGCCGAAATCTGATTCCTACACCCTTTAAATTCGTCGACAAAATTCATAAATCAACCATTTTTTTTCTTATTTTCACCAAATAATGGGGTTGACTGCTCCGTTTTATTAAGCTAACAGAGTGTTTTATTAACCGTTTTAAATCTTTGTGTTTTGTTTTTGCTATAATCGCTATATGGTTCCTTTAAGTCATTGTTTTTGTTTCCTTGTGTAGATTGCTGATGCGGCGTTAACTGAAAAGAAAGACACGCCAAAATTTCTTTTAAAGATGTGGAAAGATAATTACTTACATATGGAGGTATGTATGCCTTGTTAATTCAGAAATCTTTGATAATACCTTTGCTTGTCCAATCTCCTTGCTGCTCCTGGATCACATACACAAATCAAACCCATATGTAAAGATTTTGCTGATTTTGAGATTCATTTTTGTCTGTAGAAATTAGTGGTCGCAGGTAAATATAGCCCTTTCCTATTATGGAAAGTGAACAAGCAGCTTTTGTTGAGACATATGTTGGATGAGATGTTTCATGCTTCTTTAAACTTGAGTCTCCGGTTAACTTATGAGTTAGATGCTGAGAAAGAGGTTAGTATAACACACAGCTCCTTAATTTGATAGGAATTTAGACAGAAGATCTGTTGAAACAACTTTAAAGTAAGGGGGTGACGGCGAAAAACCACCTAAACTATCCGTTTTTGGTGAAATAGACCCTGAACTATCAAGTTGGCAAAAAAAACCATAAACTTTGTTGTTGTTTTTTTGCGAAAAAACCTTAAACTATCAAGTCGGTGAAAAACCTTTGGATTTTGTTTTTCTGGAAAAAAAACCTCTCAATTAAATTGACGTTAAATATCTAATTAAAAAAATACGTTTAAACTATAGCTTTTAATTTTAATTAACCGCAGTTATTAATTTTACTGTTTCAACATATTTTTTAATTTAATTAGAGACAAACAATGATTTAACGGTTAAATTAACAGAGAAGTTTTTTCGCAAAAAAACAAAATCTAGGGGGGTTTTTTTCGGAAAAACAAAGACTAGATGTTTTTTCGCAGACTTGATAGTTTAGGTTTTTTTTTCGCAAAAAAAAAATATTAGGGTTCATTTTGGCTATAAATTTTTTCGCCAACTTGATAATTTATGATCGTCTAGGGTTTTTTCCGCCGCAAAACTCTTTAAAATTGGTGGGATTTTTATGAGATTGATGATGATTTTGTAGCTTAAAGGTGTTTTTTTTTTGTGGTTAATTTTGGACAGTTGCTGTCACTGCCATTGAAGAGACTTGAAGGAGCTTTGAAGGAGAGATTGAATAAACTTAAAGCTAAGAGGTTAGTGTTATCTGCCTCTCGCTTTAAACTTGATGATGCTATTTTGCTCTTTCATGACTTCTAAAAGTTTAAATTTCTTCTATCTCTTTTGGTTCAATTTTTTTTATTTCTATTTCTTATCATTCTTTTTTGTTGTTGTAAGAATTACGAGCAGAAGTTTAATGATATAATATTAAATTTTGAACTTATTTTACATAATATATTTAAAAATTGTTGGTCATATGTACATTTGCAATTTATTTTACTTTTCTCCCGATATCTATATTTTGGCCCCATAAGATTAAAAAAAGGACAAAATTGATTATGCAAAATACAAAAATTCATATGCGCAAAAGTTTCAAAAAAAATATTTTTTTTTTAACCCAACATTTTTTTTGTTTTGATAAAATGGTAAGATTATTGTTTATACCAAATAATAAATTGAATTGCATTTAGTACACAGTTGAATAAAATTATCACGTAAATTAAACATTAAAATTTAAAATATATTATTTAGTTTTTCTTAACTTCGATAAAGATGTATACATACATATATATATTAAGTTACTCTTAAGATATTAGTTACATTAATTATCTTTTTAATTAGTTGCAAATATCCTAACCAAAAAAATAAAATCTGAAACATAATTAAAAGACAAAATTTTGAAGAGAAAATTGTGTAATATAATGTAACACATGCAAAATTGAAGACGAAACAAGTCTGATACACAAAAAAAATTCAGATCTAAAAAGACCCAAATGATAATAAAAGATTAAAATGTTATGATTTTTTTTTCTAACTAAGAAAGACAAATCTCACTTCTTCTCTTCTTTCTCAGCATCTGCAGCTCTCTTAGTTCTAGCTCCAGCATGTCTTTTGTTTGTCCTCTCTAGACGAATCTTATCATAAGCCTTGAATGATTTCATCTCTGATGTTAATTTCACAAGCTCCATTGTTGGCTTCTCACGAACAATTGGTAAGTAATCTCCTTGTACTTGTGTTGCATTAGCTAACTCTTCTGGTGCAGAATCTCCAGCCTATAAACATAAGACAACACAACAATGGTGTTAAAAAACAAGAATCTTTACTAAGAAATCAATGTTAAATCCAAATTCAATCCATTTACTATAAGAAAACGAGCCTGTAAACAGTAATAATAGTGCAGAGATGAAGGATCTTAACTCAGAGTTCTATAACGAATCCAAATTGAATCCATTTACTATAGAAAGTGTGCTTGTAAATTGTAACAATGGTGTAAAAAGGAAGGATTTTTTACTAAGAATTCAATGCTAAATTGGAATTCAATCTATTTACTAAAGGAGCCTATAAACAACAACAATGGAGTTGATCAGTCTGGGTGTGATAAAGAAGGATTTTTACTAAGAATATAAGGATAAATCCAAATTCAATCAATCTAGTATAAGTAGCGAGTTTAGCAAGACTGATCTGAGTAATTACCTTGACCTTCCGGGCACGACGCGGGAAGATAACTAACTTAGCCTTGTAAGTTTTAAGCCTTTGGATATTAGTTTGAAGACCCTCCAAAGAACGGTTCTTGCGACGATAATCAACAGAGATACCGATAGTTGGAGCCAATTTCTTGGGGATAGCAGCGGCCTGATTAAACAGAACTCATATTAGTGAGGAAATTTGATCAAGATTCTGATCAAGCATGAAGAAAAGGAGGATGTGATTATGTACCTTAAGCTCTTCAAGAGTGAATCCTTTACCAGTTCGGAGTTTCATGTTGTACTTAAGTGTCTGACCATGTACAACAGGACGAAGAGGTCCTGAGGTGGGACGAGGGAAGATCTGCACCGCCTTCTTCTGCCTTGCTGCAAAAAACACAAAACATAAGAGGAAGTTAAAGAAAGAGCACAAAATCTTACACCATTTCTTCACATAGTTCAACAAGTAATACATTTCTAACTAAAGTTAAGAAACCAATCATAGACATTTCTTTGAACATCAGATAAGAGCACAAGGTGGGGATTCACATGTAGAACACATAAGCAGAAAATTTTAAACAAAACATGGAGATTTCTTAAATGATAAGTAGAAAGATGTAATAAAAAGTCAAAATTAACGACATTTACTAACCAATTCTTCTTCTGGTTTTCCTTGCAGGTTGGTTAAACCATGTTTTCACATAGTTTTGCCAATGCTTCTTGAAATGACCATTAGGGATAACGTTGTTGTGCTTCATTTCTTCAAATCAGCTTCAAAAAGAACAAACAGTAACATGTTTAATCATCTTATATATGTATATGCAATCATACACATGAAACCCAATATTACATCACTGTAAAATTATCCCATCATGAAACATGATTGTATACCTAAATCTCTCAAAATCAATATTATAATTTCAAATTACAGTCACTAAACTCCACAAATTGGCTGCTACATCGGCAAAAACAGCCATAACAATAAAAATGTTGGCTATTTCATTTGAAATCCCTACAGTTTTCTAACTTCTAAGCCGTAACGACTACATCAACAAATTCACGGACTTGAAATTCGACTACACTTAGCTGGAACACATAAGACTGAATCAAATCAAACAATACACACCTTAATCGATGATTTGACGAAAATTTCTAAGAACCCTAATACTTATCCAAGATCACAATAAGAGATTCGAAGAGAACAGAGACGAGGAAATCGAAGAAACTCACAAGCTTTATATCCTCCTGCGGCTGGACAGTACTGTCTAGGGTTTTTCGAAGTTTAGGTTTAACTTATATATAGCAAACTCCCAATAGAAGATGAACAATGCAATTAATTGGGCCTAAAACGGACCAGGCCCAATTTGAAACCCATTTAATTAAAAGATTTTATAATCCTATGTCAGTTTTATGAAAGAAGATTAAATTTTATAATAAAAAAATTATAAATGGAAAATGTTTATCTCTTCGAAAAAAATATTACTCATAAAATAAATAAATATATATATATATATATATAGCTCTTACAACTCTGTTAATTATCAAATCTGAAAACCCAAAATTTATTTATGATTGGAAAAGAAAGGTATTAAATTGTATAGGCCATGACCATCTGTTCCTAATTAATACTATGGCACAAGCAAATAAATAAATGAATACACAAAAAAAAATTAATTGCATAATTTTTAATATATTGGTATTCCTAAAATCACAATAATAATGTTTATTTAATTTTCTCATCTACAAATAATTGACCAATTGGTGATAGTAAATTCACTGACCAGTAGTTACCACCTAATAACTATAATTCTTTTGAAATTTTAACCAACTTTACTCAGAATTTTAAAAATTAATCAAAATTATCACATTTAATTAACTAATAATCATGAAACCAACTTTAAAATTGTTTTTTTTGTCATTAGTGAACTAGCGAGGAAATAATGTTATAAACACAACAATCTCGAATAAAAATAGTTAATGATAAAAATGAATGATTAAGTTTTTTTGTTTACATTTTAAATTTAAAATTATTGACAATTTAATTTTATCGTATAGTCTTATATTTTTCACCATCAATAATAACGAAATGAAATATAATATCATTATTATTTCTTATCACCAATAACAAAAAAATAAATAACATAATTTAATCATTTATCGATGTTTGTCATTAACAATAAAACATAAACTAATTGATTATTTATATACTTCGTAATTTAATTTATAGAAATAAAAATTAGACAAATCAGAATATTTTTCTGCAAATCTCAAATAGTATTTATTTATTCTTAACCAATCTCACCTAACTATATTATTATCATCAATATCATAATCATGTATATAATAATATAGTTACTGAATATATTGATTTTCACAAATATTGTTTTTTATTTTTTTTTATTTTAATTTATCTTCCCACCACCATAACACTCCAAAAAAAACCTCTGCAATTTTTTTCCCCAAAGACCAGCGAGCACACGAGTCCATCGAGTATTTCTGTGTCCTTCAATGGCGTGATTTTCATTTCAACTTCTTTATCTTCTTCTTCCGTTTTCTACGGGAACGAAACCTCCGCTTTCAAACAAGTTCATAAACCCTAAATTTCTGCTTAAACTCCTCGTCTTTTTCCTTCTATTTCCTCATCAGAAACTGTTATAGAATAGTCCAGACTCAACAAAATCCATAAATTACTTGTTAGTACTGAGATCTGATCTTTTTCCTCAAGTTTTCAAGCTCTGGATATTCATTTAAAGTAGCGATTACCACTTCAATCTCCCATTTTCATCTCAATCACAGTGTTTCCTTGTTCTAAGAACTAAATCCCCTCCAATTTCTGTGAAATCTGATCTTCTTCTCAAGTTTTTCAAGTTCTGGATATTCACTTAGTATCAATTAGGTCTTTAATCTTCAATTTCTAGCTGTTAAACATTTGGTTTAGAGATTTCATAGTGTTTAAAGTAGCAATTACCACTTTCAATCTTCAAATTTCATCTCAATCACAGTGTTTCCTTGTTCTAAGACCAAAACCCCCTCCAATTTCTGTGAAATCTGATCTTCTTCTCAAGTTTCCAAGTTCTGGATATTCACTTTAAGCAGGAATTAGGTCTTCAATCTTCAATTTCATTCAATTTAGTCAAAATTTGAAGTCTAGGGTTTAAACATTTGGTTTATGATAATGTTGTTATGATCTCTATATGCTTCAATTTTGGTTTTAATGTCGATTTTTTGTGGATGTTGTCCTCTTCTAGAATGTATGTACTGTATTGGATGTGCTCGTTGGGCATATAAACGTTGTTTATACACATCTGGTCATGATAGTGAAGATTGGGGATTAGCAAAAACTGATGAATTTGAACCAATTCCAAGGTTTTGCCGCTACATTTTATCGGTTTACGAAGACGATATTCGTCATCCTCTATGGGAACCTCCAGAAGGTTATGGTATAAATCCAGATTGGTTACTTTTAAAGAAAACTTATGAAGATACTCAAGGACGTGCTCCTTCTTATATATTGTATCTAGATCATGATCATAGTGACATAGTTTTAGCAATTCGTGGTTTGAATATAGTGAAAGAGAGTGATTATGCTCTTTTAATGGATAATAAGCTTGGAAAAAGGAGATTTGATGGTGGATTTGTGCATAATGGATTGTTGAAAGCTGCAGGTTGGGTTTTAGATGAAGAATGTAAAGTGTTGAAAGATTTAGTTGTTAAGTATGAGAGTTATAGTTTGACTTTTGCTGGTCATTCTCTTGGATCTGGTGTTGCTACAATGTTGGCTTTATTGGTTGTTAAACATCCTGATAGATTAGGGAATATTGAGAGAAAAAGAGTTAGATGTTTCGCTATTGCGCCTGCGAGATGTATGTCGTTGAATTTAGCTGTTAAATATGCAGATGTGATCAATTCTGTTGTGCTTCAGGTAAATTCTATTAAGTTTGTTTTGGTAAACCGAAAGATTTCGTTGTAAAATGTTTGATTTTGTTGTTGTTTTTCAGGATGATTTCTTGCCTAGGACAGCTACACCATTAGAGGATATATTCCAGTCACTTTTCTGGTACAATCTAAACCTCATAATGTAACCAAAACCCGATAAAATCTGTACATTTTAAGGGCTTTTGATTGGTTTTAAAGGGTTTTTTTGATTTGTTGTTTGTGGAACAGTTTGCCATGTTTGTTATGTACAAGGTGTATGAAAGATACTTGTGTTCCGGAACATAAGATGCTTAAAGATCCTAGACGATTATACGCTCCTGGTCGCATATACCACATCGTCGAAAGAAAGCCTTGCAGGTAAGCTTTAAGCGTCTGGTTTTATCGAATCCTCCATTTACATTACCTAGAACAACATAGCATCTGCAGAACACAAGTCAAGAAACCGAGACCGCAAGCTTTTAAAACTGTTAAATTTGTTAAATTTGTGGATTGATTTGGATTGTATTGTTAAATTTGTGGATTTATTTGGATTGTATTGTTACAGATTTGGGAGATATCCTCCGGTGGTGAAAACAGCAGTTCCTGTAGATGGAAGATTTGAGCATATTGTTCTTTCTTGTAATGCAACTACTGATCATGCCATTATTTGGATTGAACGAGAAGCCCAAAGAGCTCTCAGTGTAAGTTTCTCAACATATTAAAAATGTCGAAATCTCTTAAAATGTTTTTTTTTGTGTGTACTTAGTTCGAAAACTATATTGTTTTGAAGTATATTTTTCTAGAAAATCAACAAAACAATATTATTTTTAAACAACGAAAAATACCTAAATTTTTATGGATTCAACTAAATTTTTTTTATCTAACTTGATATTGTACATTTAATTTTATATATTGATATTTTAATTTGACTATATATTAAAAATATTTATATAAAATCTATCAATATAGTATAGGGATGGCGGGAAAAAAACTCCTAAACTATTTTTTTTGGCGAAACAAACCCCAATGCCCAAACTATCAAGTCAACGAAAAAACCTCTGAACTTTGGTTTTTGGGCCAAAAAACGCCTAAACTTTGTTATTTTCGTCAAAAAAACAAAGTTTAAGGGTTTTCTGCCGATTTGATAGTTTAGGGTCTGTTTCGCCAAAAATGGATAGTTTAGGGGGTTTTCACCGCCATCCCTATAGTATTTAAATCTATTCATAACATATATAGTTAGATTATCTTTTAACGTCTAATTCTAACTAATCTAGCTATTTTTTGAACCTTAGAGACCAATTTTCGTCTCTATTTGATTGTAAACTGTATCTGAATTTTCTACAGTTAATGATAGAGAAGGAGAAGAAAATGGAGATTCCTGCAAAACAAAGAATGGAGAGACAACAATCATTAGAAAGAGATCATAACTTAGAATACAGAGCAGCTTTAAGAAGAGCAGTTACATTAGATGTTCCTCATGCTGATTCATTAGCTTCTTTATATGGAACTTTTACTAAATCTCAAGAAGATGAAACCGAAGAAGATGACGAAGAAGAAGAAGTTGAATCGCCGGGAGATATGATCGGTGAACCGTCATCTTCGGTTCGGAAACCGTTCAAGAAAAAACCGAACCGTGCGGTTAGTTGGGATGAATTGATCGAACATTTATTTGAACGAGATGAATCTGGTCAATTGACATTTGAGAAATAAGATTGGTGTTGAATATTGTTTGATTATTACAGAAATTTAGGGTTTGTTTGATGAACAAAAAGATTTGAGAAAGCTTTGAACTTTAGCTAATGATAGCATTTGTTCAGTGATTCTGTGAAACGACGTCGTTTGGTTTCTTCTTGTATACGATAGGTTTGGCCATATGGGACACATTTTACAACGAGACTATCTACTGCTTCTTTAAAACGACGTCGTCTAGCTCTTGTAGGTTTTTTCTTGCACAAGCTAGGTTTGGCTAATGTGGGAATCACTTTACAAGGAGACTATCTACTACTTCTGTGAAACGTCACCGTTTTAATGAATACATTTTTTTAAAAAATGAATTCATTAAAAAAAAATAAAGAAAATTATTTTAAATATCAAATAATTAATTAAATATTAAAAAGTAAATTATCAAAATATTACAAAAATTTCCATGATCCCGTGTAACTATATTCACTAATACAAAAATAGAAACTTATATATTTACTGTTTTTATCAACTTATATAATGTAATTTTACAAAGTTAAAAAGAAAAATTATTTTTACTTATCTAATTTTTAAAAACTAATTATTTATTATTTATAAATTTTATTGCTTAAACCGTAAAATCAAGCACCATACCGTACCAATACTCTATTGTTGTTTACATATGAAGAACTAGCCGCAGTCGCGGTCTCAGTCGCCGTCGCAGAAGGCAAACGCCATAACGGCCAACACCAAACAGACCTTAACTTCCAGCGTTTGCGTTCTGTAAACGCTTCTTCTTCTTCTCCTAACTGCTGGTACAATTGTTCAATGCGGTTCACAAGTTCACCAATTCTTCTCTGAGCTAACCACAACGATTTCTCCGCCGCCTTCTCCGCGATCATCGCCGCTTTCGCCAACTCTTCTTTCCGTGTAAGTTTCTCATCTGAAATCGCCAATGCTGATTTCAGCTTCTTCATCTCTAACTTCAAAATCGTAATCTGTTGTAATAACTTCGCAATTTGTTAAATCTGTCACAGATTTTATTAAACTCTTGAAACGCAACTCTATGGGCTCCCTTTCGATCTCGATTTCGAATTTTTCAGTTTCGATTTCGAAATGTTCGGCTTCAATTTCGATTTCGTGGTTGATTTCGGTTTTGAAAATTTTTGGTTTCGTTTTCGATTTAGATTTCGAAATCTTAGGTTTCGATGTCGAAGTTTTAGGTTTCGATTTCGATTTTCGGTTTCGATTTAGTTTTCGAAATTATCTGTTACGATTTCGAAATTAATTACGAAAAACTTACAAGTTGATCGCGTTCTTCGATTTCGCGTTTTCCAGCTTCGACTTCAAGTTCACAAGCTTCTCTCCATCTAATTACTTCTTCTTCAGCTTCTCTTGTTAGCTTCTCTAATTCTTCAACCTTTAAATTTTCATAAAACTCATTTTTCGGATGAAAATTCGCGAAAAATTGAAGAAGAAATACATAATCTATTGATCTGAAGAGAATACTTACATTTTGAGTTAGTAATCTCCCTCGATTTCGCAGCTCGTCGATGTTTATTGATTTCTCTTCAAGTTCTTGAGCTTGTTTCTCTGTAAATCTCTTTAATTCCTCTGTTTCTAACCTGCAAAATCAAGATTGTTTTCGTGTATATAATCCATAATTATTTTAATTTATTCATTATTTATTTAAGAATTGAGATTAAGAAGCTAAACCTTGATTCGTCTAGCGAAATCTTTAGTTGAGAAATCTCTTTTCGTAGTTTCTTCATTGTTTTCTCTATCGTTATAACCTGTGTTTAACATATCTTTGAGCACTTTAAAAAAATATTTTTGAATTATCTCAGTTTTTGTTTAAATTCTAAATTTTGATAAATGACTTTTTTTTAAACTATAAACTTTAGCAATACAATTTTTGTAGTGAAATTATACCCTAAACATAAAATTAAATTCTAATATCAAAACTAAACAAAAAACTATAATCCAAATTTGAGCTAATTAGACTATAGTTTCAAGTTTAAATATGAGATTTTGATCTTATAACTCCAATTATTGAAATTTAGAGTTTAAAAATTCATTCTTTCTAAAGTAATTCATGGTTTATATATCATAATCTCTGTCTAAAACTGAATTTTGTGACTAAAATAACATGAGGAAATTACACAAATCCTAGAAACAAGGGTATATTTGGTATAGATTGATGAGTTTGTGTATTTTTGCAAAATTTCCATGAAAAATGTATTTTTTTTTTGCAAATCTTAAAAAAACATACCATACTATTCTCTTCTTTTTCTTCTTCGTCTTTTGCGAAATTTTGTGTTTCCTCTACAGATTCTCTGAATCCGAAACCGATTCGTTGCAATCCTCGTTCTGCAATCTGCATTAATGATGATTTTCTTTGATCATTCGTCTCTTTTAATCGCTTTTCTGCAGCTTGTTTCTCTAACAAAGCAGATTTTAATAAAACGTTCATGTCTCTGTTTTCCTCTTCCAAAAACTCCATGTTTCTTTTGAACTCCATCTTCTTCTTCTCTGTATATTCGATTAACTTCTCTACTTTTATTTCAGTTTCCTTTACTAACTCCAAAACTGACTCATAATTTTCTAATTTTTGTAATCTTTCTTCGAAAACATTTTCGTTGTGGTTCGGTAAATGATTCTCCATGGATAGTATGGATTCTACGATTTTCGAAAGAAATTTTTGGTTCTTGTTTGTTTCTTCTTCCATTTCGTCGTTTTTTTCTCTGGAAATATCGAGATCTCTCTCTAGTTCGTCTCTTATCTTCGCGGTTTCTGTTAATTCACCTTCAAGCTCTTGGATTCTTCGCCTGAGCTCATCTCTTTCGTGAGACAACTCGTGATTCGTTGTAATCAAATCGATTTTTCGATAATTCGATTCGAATATCTTGATACGGAGATGGATAAGGTCAGAGTCTAATGTAGAGTGATCGAACCAGTTGATTCCAGTGTTTGTGAACTCCATTGATGATGATAACAATGATGATGATTGTTATGATGATGATGATGATGATTGTTATGATGATGATGATGACATTCTCCATAGTTAATGAACGCAAAGAATGTTTTGATCATCTATAAACCTAACAGTCAAAATTAAGAGTTAACAACTCTTCAACGGCTTTATCTTCCGTTCTCTTTTCGGCGGGGAACCAAAACGACGTCGTACTATGCGCATTTGATATTTTGTCCACNTACTATGCGCATTTGATATTTTGTCCACAACTCTATATATATATATATATATATATAATGCATGTCGTTATGTTGAAAAATTTATAGGATTATATTTTGTCTCAAATTATTTGATTTTTAACATTTTTTTATTTAATCAAAATTAAAATGTATCATTAAATTTTGTAAATTTCAAAAATCAATATAAAAATTTATGACATTTATTTTTCTATTGGTTAGTTATAGATAATTTTAAAGAGAGATGGTGTATAATGTTAAAAAAGTAATTATAATTACACAAAAGCAAAACATTTAATGGATTTGATATTTTTTCTTAAAACATGTGAAAATGTCAAAACATCAAATAAAATGGGACAGAGTATTCTATAACACCTAAAATTAATTTAACTTTTAGAACATGCATTAAATTCTCTATATATATGTATATATCCTGCATATGTTGTTTTGTGGAGTGAGGGAATATACAAAGTGTTGATCTAAAAATGGGAAGTTAGTATAGAGATAGCAATATTGTATGAAAAATAGGCAAAAACATGTAAAAATATAGTCTAAAGACCTGATTTCACCATTGGTTTTGCCAGTCTTGTATCGCTAGATGAAGTGCATGATTAGGTATCAGGTTACAGTCTTCCATCTTCAAGTTCGTCATCGGTGACGTGTCGTGCCCGCTGGCTAACCATTCCCTGATCGCTTCAGCTTCGTAAGTGAACCCATCCGCAGCTATCAAAGGATCTTTCATCACTTCCTGAGAATCAAGAACAAATCATTCAAAGTTAAAGTTTTGGGTCATTTTCATGTCTTAAGACCTTGTTCTTTCGCTAGTTTTGGAGACTTCGACAAGAATTTATGTTCGTTTTAACTGGTCGTTGAAGATGTTTGTTTACTTGTGTTGTTCGGCAACAAGTCTTGGTGATTAAAAATTAAACGTTAGAATTTTTTAGTGATTTAAGTTTTAAATTGTTTATCGCCGAAACGTGTTGCCCCAACGAAGGACAAGTAAACGAACATCATTTTGTCGCTGACAGCAACGGGTCACAGCGAGATTTTGGGTCTATTCTTTTGTCTATCGCTGGCGTTAGCGACGGGCGACAGCGACGAACAACGGGTGATGTTTTTTTTGTTGTCGTCAGCGACGAGTTTCGGCGATGAGTTTTAGCGACGAGCGATTAAAAATTCGAATCGCTGAAAATTTCAGCGTTTATTTTTTATCGTCAAAACGTGTCGCCAAAACTTGTCGTTGAACCAGCGACAGATAAAAGAA
>KE152396.1:34591-70185 GCA_000411095.1 Aethionema arabicum | reverse complement strand
AAAAAAAAAAAAAAAAAAACTTAAATCAACACTTATTATAAATTCTTGTAAAATATGTGTCTTGTCTATATTAATAAACCAACAAAACTCAAAGTTTCCAAGACTTATGAGTAACAACAAAACTCAAAATTCTTGTAAAATATGTGTCTTCTCCGGTAAGAAGCAGTGAGATTTAACAGAGAAACAACTACTAAGAACACATAGAAATCGATACCGAGTTTAACGTTTAACCCATTGAAAACTCTTTCTTGCTTTAGCTTTTCCAGGTTTCTTCCTTTCCACAACTCGTGAATCTCTTGTTAAGAATCCAGCTGCAAAACATATCGAAAAAACAATCACAGTTACAGTCACGACCAATCATCGACTAAACTTGTTTAGTGAAGACAAGACTAAGTTTGCAAATAGCTACTTACCAGAGCGGAGAGGTGTTCTCATGTCTGGTTCCCAGTTTTGTAATGCTCTGCTTATACCTAATTGGATTGCTCCTACTTGACCTTTCAAATTAAGTGTTTTAGTACACAATTTGTAACAGCAGACTTAAAATTCTTGCAGAAATTGATGATTTTTAGACAAAAAGATGCAGATTTTACAGATTGATCAGTCAAAACAAGGGATGAACAGATAAATTTATGATCATAAAAGTCTAAATGCTTGGAGAAATTGATGATCTTTTCACAAAAAGATGCAAATTCTACACATTGAGTACACTTAACAGGTCATGAACAGAGAAACTTGAGATCACACCAGACTAAACACTTGTAAAAGAATGCACATTTCACTCATTCATTACACTTAGCAGGTGAAGAACATAGGCACTTAAGCTTTAACAGACTTATAACAGACTAAATCCTAACAAAAACCGACGATTCTTTAGCTAAAAGATGCAAATTTCACTAATTCAATCTACTTAGCAGGTGATAAACAAAGAAACAGACCAAAAAAACTGAAGTTATTATAGATAGCTAACCTGTAGTACCGCCTCCTTTAACAGTACACTTAATATCCCAACGTCCTAACGTCTTAGTTTCGGCGAGTGGACGAAGAAGCGCAGCACGATGATCAAGCATAGGGAAGTAAACATCGAATTCCTTTTCATTAACAAGGAATTTACCTTCTCCTGGTTCAATCCAAACTCGTGCAATACTACATTTTCTTCTTCCAGTACCATAAGCTCTTCCATTTTCATCTACTTGTCTAACCCTTGATTTCGCAATCTCTTCTTGCATTTGAAGTTCAATCTCAGCTCTTGCTGACTTCATTGAACTCTTCTCACGACGTAAACTTTCAATTTCGGTTAAAGGAGGTAATCCTTCAACCCCTTGGAAATCTTTTAATGCTATTAAACTATCAAGCATTTCGTCAGTTATACCCGATTTCGCAATCAGATCTCCAAATGCTCTATCAGGACCTGCAAATTGTAATGGCGACGACATCACTAAATTTTCAAACTGTATCATCATCTTCAGACTCAATGCTTGTTAAAATTGATGATATTTCTGTTAAAAGAATCCAATTTCACTCATTGATTACACTTAGCAGATGATGAACATAGAATGTTGAGGTTTAACGGAGTTATAACAGGCTAAATGCTTAAAAGATGCAAATTTCACTAATTAAATCTACTTAGAAGATGATGAACATAGAAAGTTGAGCTTTAACGAGCTTATAGCAGACTAAATGCTTGGAAAAACGATTCTTTCCTTAAAAGATGCAAATTTCACTAATTGAATCTACTTAGCAGATGATGAACAAAGAAACTACACAAAACATCTGCATTTGGAGAACAATCAGGTCTCCGAATTCTCTATCAGGACCTGAAAATCGTAATGGCAAAATCACTAAATTCAAATTGGATTAGAGATCAACACATATAACTGCAACAGAAACACAAACCTTGCTATCTAACCAATAGATTGATTACACAACATTGCAACTCAGGATAATCACCAAATCAAAATCCAATAACTTCAAATGTGTAACAAAGCTAGCTAATCAAACTTGAAATCCCTATTAGCAATACCCATTTCTTCCCTAATTCCAATGTTCTAGATACAATTTGCAATTTCATGGATAAAGAATCAATAACCAAAGTTTTCTTCACCTTTTATTACTTCAAGGAGTTCTTTCTCTTCTTTTTCAATCACTTCCTTCTTAACACGTTCTTCTTCCGCCATTTGCAAGCTGGCTTCAAGATCATAAGGTACTTCAGGGACGGAATCGAAAACGACGTCGTTTTCTTCTTCTTTCAAATTCCATGGCTTGTGTTCCTCAACTTCATTGCTATTTACCCACTTACCTTCTTCACTAATGGAACTAGATCCTGAAACTCCAGAGGAAACCAATGAATCTCCAGATGAGAAAACATCGAATTTATCATCGTTTACTCCATTGAAATTCCAAAGACCATCTCTTCGATTGTCATCTCCGCCGCTGTTATTGTTGGTGGAAAATGGTCGGATAATTGAAGAGAAAATTTGGGGGTTTGATTTAGATGAAATTAGGGTTACGAGACGGAGATTTGAAGGTTTAAGGAAGAAACGAGAGAGCATGATGGTGAAATAAACAAAGATTTCAGAGATTGAGAACAAAAAAAAAATTGCAGTCTTGTTAAGATTTGAAGAACAATAGGGTTTTACCATTTACAATGGTTTAGCTTTACCCGGTTATTTCCGGTTTAATCATAAATCAATTTTGGGAACCGGTTATTTCCGGTTTAATAATCAATTTAATTTCGTTTTCAAAACACAGATACTTTAAGAACGCATTCTTTCTCTGAGACGACGACGACGACGACGAGGTTACTTTGGAGGCTTTGTTTACAGGAGGTTTCTGACAATTTACCTAAGTAGCTGAATCGAGATGGTGTACATCGTTTCCTGGGATGAATTCGTGGATCGATCTGTTCAGCTCTTTCGAGCTGATCCTGAATCTGTAGGTTTTTTTTTGTTGGTTCTATACCTTTTTAATTTCATGCTTCGTGGTTGATTTGAGGTTGTTTTGATGTATTCTGTCACTTTCTTATTGATTTGGAATTGGATTGGTATACAAAACTGATTTGAATCTTGTTGTGTTGGTCGCAATTTGACGGCGACTGTGGATTGTTTCAAAGAGATTGTTCTTGTGAGTAATTGGGGGTTTTGGATTCAATTTTGTGTTGCAGACACGGTATATGATGAAGTATAGACACTGTGATGGGAAGTTGGTTCTCAAGGTTACTGATAACAAAGAGGTAATTGAGTGTGCCAAATTCTCTGTTTGGATTTGATATCTGATTGAACTTATGATTTTGATTTGAATAATGTGAATTTGGGTTCTATGGAATGCAATTGTATGCAACTATTTGATATCTTGATATCAAATTGGAATGATAGTTTGATGGTATGATTCTGATTTGAAGAATGTGATTTTGGGTTCTATGATGAATACTAGACCTAACTTTTTATGTTGGTGTTTCATCGGAACCTTATCATAGTGGTTACTTTGAATTTGGTCAGTTTACTGTTTCAAAATGCAATTCTATGGAAGTTGATAACTTATTGGAATGATGCTTTGATTGGTATGATTCTGCACTTGAAGCATAAATTGAGTTTTATGCTGATTACTAGAATCTTATCTTCATCTGGGTGGTGTTTCATTGCAACCTTGCCCTAGTGTTTACTTTGATTTTCGCTAGCTCTTATTCGTGGAATTTGATATCTTGATATATGACTGGAATGATACTAGTTGAATGCTGTGAAATATGAAGAATCTTATTTAAGAGTCCATGATGATCACTAGATTTATCGTTCCTGTTAGGTGCTTTCACCGTATCATGTTACATATTCGTAGTTACTTTGAGTAACTCTAGGTGAATTTGATTGCTAACAAGCACATACTTGTCTTAAACATTTGATAGATTTCTTAAGTTTTGGTAAAACGAACATGTCTTGACCAGGAATGAGCTAAATCAGCAGATATAACTCACTTTTGACTGCACTTTGTTCTTCTGAATGTTGATACATAGAAACTCATTGTATCTCTATGTGCTGTTACTTAAACCAGTGTCTAAAGTTCAAGACAGACCAAGCTCAAGAAGCGAAGAAAATGGAGAAACTGAACAACATATTCTTCACCTTGATGGCTAGAGGACCTGATGGTACAATCTTCACTTACACCTAACAAAACTTATAGAAAGATTACAACTTTTGCAATGAAATATGAATCATCTGATAATGTTCAAAAGACGAAAGCTTTACCGAGTTATGATGCTACCGAATTCTGCAAAATTTCACCGGTTTTTAGGGTTTATTTTTGACATGATGGTGGTTTGTATAATGCAGTTGATCTCTCTGAAGTAACTGGAAAAGAGCAGCAAATTGAGGCACAACCTGTGAAGAAAGGAAGAGGGAGGAAGCAATAAGAGTAGTAGTAATGTCTTGATGAATTTGTTCTTCTTTGGTTATATCAAGATTTTGATCCATTTTTTCGTTGGAAATTATCTGGCCTTAATTTATCAAGATTTTTTTATTTTTTTTCTGAAATATTGATTAAAATAGAAAACTTATGGACTATAATTAATAATTATATTTTATATAAAAAAATTATGGGCTAAAATATTATGACTCGATCTAAATATATACTTTCAAGCTAGTTTTCATCATATTAAATTAAATTGTATATAAACTGCTTGGTCTGAATTTAATGCCGACCCATGAATAATAATAAACTGCTTGATAGTTAAACAATTCCAACATGTCATAAATAATAATATTTCTTGAAGTTTGACAGATGATAATGAATTCCTTAATGGCATCTAATTAAATTATTGATTAAATTAGATGCAATTATTTCTTTTTTCTTATCTATTTAACTTAAATATAATTTATGTATGACTTTTTTTTCGTCTTCTCGACCATAAAACGATCTAGTAATAAATGTAGAAATTAAATATAATTACTATTGTTAAAGAAAAGAATCAATTCTCCAAGGGCAATTTCGTTCCTTAGTTATTTTTTTTTGTCGTATGAACCATAGACCGGTTCTATTAGTTGAAATATAAATTAATATAAAATTTGAATGCAGTCTCTACTGTTTAATTTTGTATTAAAAAAAACAAAAATAATAAGTTACAAGATAAAACTATTAGACAAAACAAAGAGATAGTTTAATATCTAAATTATTTTTTATGATTTAGATAGATATATCTATGTTAAATTATTTATAGAAGATCGTGACAGAAAAGTGGCAATACTAAAATACAAGTAAATTTAAAACAACAATAAAAAATAAGTCCACCTTTGTTGGAAAAAGAAAAATTATTAATATAAAACCACTAGCTTAAAATTAAATATTTTAACCAAAAAAATATATTATTATATTATAAATCATTATGTTTGACAAAGTTCATAAATACTATAGCATATACACATATGATCGAATAACACAATATACAACAAATAAAAAAAATAAAAAAAATCTCAACGATGGATTCAACCTTCACCGGAGAATTTCGTACAGAAAATATTGACGGGAAACAATATTTTGTTTTCCATCTAAACAACAACTCCGATGAAGCTTCCATAGATTCCGGCGATACAGAGAACTCCTCAACTATGTTCTTATGTCCTACCGCACAAATCGATTCAATTTTCGAACCATATACGAATCGAAGTTGGGATGATGTTGTGATTTTGGAGATAGATTCTTCTCCTATGAAGTATTTGTCAAATGATAAATATGAAAAAGAAAGGTTAGATTTTGATAAACATCATTATGTTCTTCCTTTGTTTTGGTGCAAAAATTACAAAGATTATAATGATGATTCAACTTATTATTTTTGTGCAAAATGTGATATAACTTACGATAACGATAAAAAAAGAGTCGAGTCTCCGTTAGAAATTAAACACCCTAATCACCCAAACCATACTCTTAAACTTTTCTATTTTAGCCACCATGATTATTGTGCTCATTGTGAATTATATCGAAGTGACATGAATTATCATTGTACTCAATGCAATTTGAGTATCGATGTTATTTGTGCGAAAAAATCGATACCTTTAGTTATAGATCAACCAAAGAGACATAACCATCCTCTCAAATTTTTCACTAGAAAAGCTTCTTTGGATTGCAACGTTTGTGGTTTGGTAAAACAAATGTGTTCGACGTATGTTTGTGTCGAATGTGATTTTGTGGCACATCAAGATTGCGCTGAGTTTCCTAGTGTAATAAGGATATCTCGTCACGGACACCGAGTCTCTTTTACTTCTTCTCTTTCACCTGGAAAATGGTCTTGTGGAGTTTGTCGTAAAAATGTTGAAAGCGGATATGGTGTATACACTTGTAGCAAGTGTGATGATGGTTATGTTGTTCATTCGAGATGTGCATTGCGGAAAGATATATGGGATGGAAAAGAACTTGAAGGAGTACCAGAAGAAGATGATATCGAAGAAATCGTTGAACCGTTCACAAGGATAAGTGATGGAATAATATGTCATTTTGTTCATAAACATGTTATGAAACTTGAGACGAGTGGAGAAGTTTATGATGGAAACAAGATATGTGATGCGTGTGTCATTCCTATCTACGAAGGTGATTTCTATTCATGTATGGAATGTGACTTCATTCTCCATGATAAATGCGCAAATGTTCCACGTATGATACGACATCCTTTACATCCTCACCCACTTACACTTAAAGTAACCAGTGAATATAACAATAAAGGTTACTTCAGGTGTAAGGCTTGCGATCGTGATTGTTCTGATTTTGTCTATGAGTGCAATAACAAAAAAGATTGTTTCAAATTAGATATACGGTGTAGTTCTATTACTGAACCGTTTGATTATGAAGGTCATGAACATCCTTTATTTCTAGCATTGGATCCAAGAAAAAAAGAGTTATGTCAAATATGTCTAGATGATGATGGAGCCCTAATAAATTGCATTGAATGCGATTTCATCATATGTTTGACATGTGTTAATGTACCATGTAAAGCAAGGTATAAACATGACAAACATTTTCTAACACTTGTTCATAAAAAGGAGACAACAGAACTAGATTGGTGTGAAATATGCGAAAAATCACTAATTTTAGCGGATGCAAATTACTGCTACGGAAAAGATAAGAAATTCTATGAATGCAAGAAATGTTGCATTACTCTTCACATCGATTGCTTACTTGGAAGACCGATGTATTTGAAACCTGGCCATATAATCTATGAAAATGTTCAAATTGTTGCCAATAATTCTCTTTCTCGACCATTTTGTTTTCACTGCGGCGATCGGTGTGACACCAAAATGTTTTATAAAACACCTAACAGTATAGCTTGTTCTCTACTTCATCTTCCCCCTTGAAAGTTTTTGTTTAATTTTTCATTTCATCTTTTTCTTTGTAATTTCAATAGCTTCTGTGGCTTTTAATTTTTTTTCCGTACTTTATTTATTTATTTTGATGTAATAAAATGTTGTTTTAATCTATAGTTTATTTTCTTTTTATCCTAATATGCACACACATATATATAACTGAAAACATCTAATGTAAGAATATTAACCATCATTGAATTTGATCCATATTTTTATTGGAAAATTGAGATGGATTTTTATCAAGATTTGTTTTAAAAGCTGAAGTTCGACTGTTCGAGTACCGTCGATCTAAAAAGTATACTGTTCGATCTAAATGTATACTTTCACCATTTTAAATTAAATTATACATGTATATATATATATATATATACTGCTGATCTAAAAATATACTTTCACCATATTAAAATAAATACGTATATATATATATATTGCTCGATCTAAAAGTATACTTTCACCGTATTATATTAAATATTATATGTACATCTCGATCTAAAAATGTAATTTCACCATATTAAATTAAATTATATATAAACTTCTCGATCAAAATTTTAATGCATCGACCCGTCAATCGATACATTATGGTTAAACAATATTTCAACATGTCATAAAAATAATAATATTTCTTAAAGTTTGCCAGATGATTAATGAATTCCTTGATGTCATCTAAAAAAATTATTGATTAAATAAGATGCACCATTTTTTTTAGTTATTTAACTTGACACAACCTAGGAAGCAACGGCCTTTGACTTTTTAAAACACAACCTAGGAAGCAAATTTTTTCAAGATTTGTTCTAAAAGATCAAGTTAAATAAAAAATGCTAATCTTTAGACTCTTCTTGTTTCGATTGGCCCTGCTATTGGTAAGACTTATTTTGTAGAGTTTTATACAATGTTCGATTTTAATTTAGTGGACCCATCCATGTATCGATATAGTTTTTGTTAAAATAGTGCAATACGACATTGAAAATTGAAAAATATAAAGTTTTTTTTAAAAACTTGATAGATGGTTTAAGAATTCCAAGACGGTATATCTAATTTAATTATCCATTAAGTTACATGTTGTATATTTTTTAACTTTTTATATAATCTATTAAAGCAATGTCCATTGATTTTGTAATGGCACCACGATGAGAATGAGATCTATACATATTTGTCTACAAGTATATATATTAGTCTTTGGTTGTTGTTAAAACTAAATACTATTTGTTACAGTATTTAATTATTCTTAACAAAAAATTTCGTAAATAATATTTTGTTTTTGTTCCGTTATTCTATACCTAAGAATCCAAAGAAAAAATATTTAATAAGGAGCCAATAATTATAGATTAATATAATTAAAATGTTCCATTTATTTATTTATTAAATTGTAAATAAATCAAGATTTTTAAATATTCATTTATTTACTAGGTCAAAAAAAAAATTAATTACAAATAATAAAAAAGACTAAAATTATTTAACCATTCATTATTTCTTAATTTGTGTGAATATTTACCGTTAGAAGACTTTTTTTTGAAATATTTAAGGTCAATATGTAGATTATTTTTTTTGTGTGTGATAAATATTAATTTCATTTTAAATCCATAAATAAAATTATGTAATTTATATAACTGGAAATAATCAACGAAAATTAACGTTTCTTGACTTTGTAAGGGTAACATTAATGGACGGTAGTTGAGGAGCACAGCCATGAATGAATCAATGTACTTTTGACTTTTTAAAGCTGACCATATACGAGATCTTAAATTTATTTTTTTATTCATTTAAATCATAAACCGATTTTATTAATTTAAAAACAGATTACATATAATATTACTGTTCTTGGTGCAATCGAACTCTCATGCCTTAAAATCAGAGAGAAAAACTTAGAAAACAAGCAAAATTAACACAATTCGCTCTGAAATCTGAAATCTATAATATAATAATAAGCCATCTAGATATTGTTTTTGTTTTAATTCGACATATTCATAATAGAATTATATCTATATTTTAATATATTAGAACATTTTGTATTTTGGAAAAAAAACTCTGTTAAAACATCTAATTCAAAATTGGAAGGACTATTAATCTAATTTATTTTTTCATAATATTAAAATCAATTTTTTTTTTCTGTAACTTTTTGAGAATTCTTCAAAACTTGTCGAAGTTTATGTATGGCTGGATTTGCAATTGGTTTTACTCTCTCTCACGATCTTCTAAATAATTCAAGTTAAAATAATAAATAATATAAAAAGACTAGCTCAAAATCAGATATTTTACCAAACAAAACATATTATATTTATGGTTGGAAAAAGGAAAATTAATTAATATAAAAAGACTAGCTTAAAATCAGATATTTTAACATACAAAATATATTATATCATAAATTATTAAGTTGGACAAGTTTAAAAATACTATATCATATACACATACGACCGAATAACACAATACTACATATAAAAAAAAAATCAAACTCTCCGGTGAATAATCTCAACCATGGAGATAACCATCACCGGAGAATTTCGTATTGAAAAAATCAACGAGAAACAATATTTTGTTTTCCATCTAAACAACAACTCCGATGAATATCCAATGCACTCCGGCGATACAGACAATAACTCCCTTTCTGCATCAACTATGTTCTTATGTCCTAATACACGAATCGATTCAGTTTTAGAACGAAACTCGATTCCACAGTGGACTAAGAACACAAGTGTGGAGATAAATTGTTCTCTTGCAAAGTATTTGTCTAATGATAAATATAAACAAGAAAGGTCAGTTTTCGATACCGATCATTATGTTTTTCCTTTGTTTTGGTGCAAAAACAAAGAAGATGATTGCAAATATCGTAACGATCTTGCTTCATTTGTGTGTCAAGGTGATTATAATGATGGTTCTGATTATTATTTTTGTGAAAAATGTGATCGGATTTACCACAAAGAATGTGTCGAATCACCGGTAGAGATCAGACATCCTTGTCATCCGAATCATACTCTTAAACTTTATTATATAAGTGAATATGATAATTGTGTTCATTGCAAAAAAAAGAAAAAAAACTTGATTTATCGTTGTACGGAATGCAATTTGAGTATTGATTCGATGTGTGCGCTAAAACCGATACCTTTGGTTATAGAACGACCGAAGAGACATGACCATCCTCTCAAGTTTTTTACTAGAAAAATTTCTTTGGATTGCAATGTTTGTGGTTTAGTAAAAGAAATGTGTTCGACATATGTTTGTGTCGAATGTGAATTTGTGGCACATCAAGATTGTTATGATTCTCCTACAGTGATACAGATATTTCGCCACAAACATCGCATCTCTTTTACCTCTTCTCTTTCACCTGGGAAATGGTCTTGTGGGGTATGTCGTAAAGATGTTGAAAGTGAGTATGGTGCATATACTTGCAAGAAATGTGATGGTTATGTTGTTCATTCGAGATGTGCGTTACGAAAAGATATATGGGATGGAAAAGAACTTGAAGGAATACCAGAAGATGATATCGAAGAAGTTCTTGATCCGTTTGAAAAAAGAAATGATGGCTTGATACTTCACTTTCTTCATAAACATGCTCTAAAACATGAGACAAGTGGAGAAATTTACGATGAAAGCAAGATATGTGATGCGTGTGCGGTTTCTATCTACGAAGGTGATTTCTATAAATGTAAGGAATGTGAGTTCATCCTCCACGATAAATGTGCAAACGCTCTGCGTAAGATTCGACATCCTTTACATCCTCATCCACTTACACTAAAACTAACCAGTGAATCCAACAATAGAGGCTACTTCAAGTGTAATGCTTGCTACGAAAAATCTTCTGGCTTCATCTACGAATGCGATGAAAAGGTAAATTGTTTCGCCTTAGATATACGATGTGGTTCTATTTCTGAACCGTTTGATTATAAAGGTCATCAACATCCTTTATTCTTGGCACTGGATCCACAAGAAAAGCATTTCTGCCACGTATGCCAATCGGGTAATAATATCTTGATAAATTGCATTGAATGCGATTTTATCATATGTTTGGAATGTGTTAACTTACCATTTATGGTAAAATATAAACACGATAAACATTTTCTCACACTCGAGCATTGGAAAGAGACAAATGAACCAGACTGGTGTGAAATATGTGAAAAATCGCTATCGGAATACTTCTTCAGAAACGATGAAAGATTCTACGAATGCAAGCAATGTTGTACAACTCTTCACACCTATTGTTTACTTGGAAGACCACAGTATTTGAAACCTGGCCATATAATCTGTGGAGATATTCAGATTATTCTCAATAATTCTCTTTCTCGACCACATTGTTTTCAATGCGGGAATCGGTGTCTTAATAAAATAATTTATAAGACACGTAACTATACTGCTTGTTGTCTACTTCATGTCGATCATTTTGATCCCTTTAGTTAATTTTTTCATTTATTAAAAGAAGTTTTATATTTTTTAATCTTTTTCTTTGCAATTTCAGTAGCTTTTGTGGCTTTTAATTTTTCCTTGTCGTTTATTTATTTTAATGTAATAACAAGTTTTTTCTAATCGATTATTTCTTTTATTTTATCCTAATATATAGGACTTGATATTTTATCCGATTGCTAATTAATCCAAACTGAAGTATTTTAAAATAACCCGAACCGAATCTGATCCAAAATTAACAAAACCCGAACAATTCTATTTCTTTTTTTCGTTTGGTTTATGGTTTAAATCCGGACCAAACTCAAATAACCTGAAATTATTCGATTAAATTTAAAACAAAAATTACTTCACTCCTTATGGTCCGAACAATAAATTTAAGATGTTATTTTACAAACAAAAGATAATTACGCTAACCATGTGCAAAGATACGTTTTGATCTCTTGATTAAAGGTACATGTGCTTAAAATTTAGTCACAATTTATTAAAAATTATTATATAATAAATAAAACAATTAAAATCTGACATTAATTTAATTGATTATACATTTATTAAACTCAACATAAGTAATGCAAAGTTCGTTGACTTTATAAGTGAGAATACAATGAGGTGAAGAGATTTAACCATAAATCATATGCAAAGATGCTTTGAGATTTGCTGTTATGTCTACATGTTCTTAATATTAGTCATTTTTTAATAAAAAAATAATTATATAATTTTTTTTCCAGGCTTATAAATATTGTACCACATACATACATAATCGAATAACACTACACACAACATATACTTAAATCACCGTTGAATAAACTCAACCATGAATACAATCATGGAAGAATATCATCTGGAAGAAATCACTAACCATCATATCCTTCCTCTCTTTTGGTGCACTACAAAAGAAAAAAACGGTGTCGTTTTTGATAACTGTGATTTGTGTTATAGTGGTTTAACTAATGGTTCCTCAAATCTTTATTATTGTGTCAAATGTGATAAAACTTACCACAAAGAATGTGTCGAAACTCAACTACAAATCAAACTTCCTTACCATCCTGATCATTTTCTCAAACTTTTCTACTTCAATAAATCCCATTATTGTGCTCATTGCTACTATAAACGTTTTGGTTTGATGTATTGTTGCACTATGTGCAATTTGAGTTTATGTGCCGTTTGTGCAAATAAATCGATACCTTACGTTATAGACAAACCAAAGAGACATGATCATCCTCTCACGTTTTTTACTAGAAGATCTTTGTTAGACTGTAATGTTTGCGGGTTGATAAACAAAACTCGTTCGACGTTTGTTTGTCTCAAATGTGATTTTGTGGCTCATCAAGATTGTGCTGACTTTCCTAGTGTCATAAGGATATCTCGTCACCACCATCGTATCTCTTTTACTACTTCCCTTCCACCTGGAAAACAGTCTTGTGGAGTTTGTCGTAAAAATGTTGATAGAGGGTATAGTGCATACACTTGCAAGAAGTGTGATGACTATGTTGTTCATTCGAAATGTGCGGTACGAAAAGATATATGGAATGGGAAAGAACTCGAAGGAGTACCAGAAGAAGATGATATTGAAAAAGTTGTTGAGCCGTTTACGAAGATAAGTGATGGAATAATACTTCATTTTTTGCATGACCACCATCTAAAACTTGAGGTTTGGAGAAGTTTACGATGAAAGCAAGGTTTGTCATGCGTGTGCCCTTCCGATCTACGAGGGAAAATTCTATTCATGTATGGAATGTGACTTCATCCTCCATGATGATTGCGCAAATGCTTCACGTACGATACATCATCCTTTACATCGTCATCCACTTACGCTTGAGATCAATAATAGCTATAGAGGCGGAGATATATTTTATTGTGAAGCTTGCTATCGTAGTTCTTGTGGTTTCACATATAGGTGCAAGACATACGGTGCATGCTTCCAATTAGATGTACGGTGTGCTTCTATTTATGAGCCGTGTGATTATCAAGGTCATCAACATCCTTTGTTTCTAGCTTTAGATCCACAAGAAAAACATTTGTGTCAAATCTGCCAAAAAAATAAAGGAACCCTAATAAATTGCATTGAATGTGATTTCATTAGATGTTTCGAATGTGTTACCTTACCATACATGGCAAGATATACACATGATAAACATTTTCTCGAACTTAGTTGTTGGGAGAAGACAAATGAACCAGATTGGTGTGAAATTTGCGAAAAACTGATATTTTCGAAAGAAGATGATGACAAAAGATTTTATAGATGCAACCTTTGTTGCACAACTCTTCACCTTAGATGTTTACTTGGAAATGATCCGTACATAAAACCCGGTTATGTTACCATAATAGGAGGCAAGAAAGTTCAAATTTACTTAATAATTCTCTTTCTCGACCAACTTGTAAATATTGCCATGAACGGTGTGTAGACAAAATATATTACAGAACACACAACAATACATTTTGTTCTATGTATCATTTTTATAAGTTGTATGAGGATAAGAAGACGATGTATTTGTAAGAAGAGCAACAAAATACATTTTGTTCTTTATAACATATTATGTAATATCTTCTATATTGTGTGTTAATATGATCTATGTATTTTTTTTTAGATCCCAATATCATCTATGTATTTTCCTTTAAAATCTATTATGTAAATTCTTTTTAACAGTCTATTTTCTTAAAAATAAAATACAACTACGAACAATAATGCACTATTTTTTTTGTTTACCTTTTTCATATAAGAAAAACAATTATAGCTATGAACTATAATCTACGAGTTTTATATTCATTATAAATACTTGCCTAAAAAATATGCTTTCGCCATTTCAAATTAATATATATATATATATATATATAATTATAATGCTTGATCTAAATATAATGCATCGATCCATCATATCGATTTATTATGGTTAAACAATATTCCAACATGTCATAAATAATAATTTTTTTTGAAATTACAGATAATAACGAATTCCTAGATGGCATCTACTTAGATTATTGATTAGATAAGATCCATTTTTTTAATCTACTTAACTTAAACATAATTAACCTAGGAATACCCCCTTTGAATTTTTAAACGAGATTTTAAATCTATTTATGTATGATATAAATTATCATATCGTTTATGATTTAGTTACATATATATTCATATTAAAATCCTTTCTATATTCTATCATGTGCAAAAGATACGTTGAGGTATGTATAATTAATTATCTGTACTTTGTACATGTGCTTCAATTTTAGTCAATTATAATATTTTAACAATATTAAATATTTAATAATGTGAACAAAATATATAAACTTTTACATTTTAAATTGAGGTAAAAATAATCTGAAAGCGAAAAAAAAAACCTGAAAATATTATAATTTTGCGAAGAATTTCAAAATATCCAACTTGTATTTCTATAAATACCCTTATTTTTTAAATTAAGCTATTTTTGAAAATCTCCAAATACTAAGAGTTATTTTGAAAATCCCCTAATTTTATAAAGTTATATATTATACATATCCACATACACTAACCAAGCAATCAAGATATATCTAAATATACCAAATCAAAGGCCCGGTTTAATGGGATGAATAATTATGCTTTCTTTTCTAAAGAATGGGTTGAAATTTCAATGCTCAAATTTTGCAAAGTAACCCCACAAACTTTAAAACAAAACATAAACACATCAATAATTATACTTTGAAACCATATATCTTTGTACCTCTTTTTGGCTTAGTCTATTCTCTAATCCACACCCAAGAACCGAACCGATCTTGTTCCAGTTTGTTGCAGTTAAACTGATCAAAACAGTTCCATAGATATGTCCTTTTTTGGTAAGCTTAGATCAGTTCCATGGAACTGTTTTCGCAGTTTTCGTCAAAGATCAGTACAGTTTCAACATTCCTTTTGACTCGTCTGTATCGGTTTCTGCGGCGTAGGAGTAGTCGTTGGGAACAATAGTTCTCTCATTTGCTCCTCTGCGCGGTCTCCCGATGTTGCCTGCATAAATTGATATGGTTTTTGATGTTTTTAAACTATGATCTGTTCTAGTTTCAGTAACAAGATTTTTTTATATAAGATCAAAAACTAATGTTACCCTTGCAGAGAATGCAAACCGCAATGACTCGATTTTCGCTCCTGCGCAAAGCCTGAGGTCAAAACCCAGTGAATCTATACTAATCAGCTTCACTTCCTGCAACAAGAACAAAACAGTATAATCATAAGACATAAATCATATTACCATAGATAGCATCCATTGTATATATATATATATACATATTGTATTACTACTATTCATTATCATCCTGAAATCCACAGTACTTCCATTAACAATATCTTTAAGACCGTTCATCTATTGATATAATGTTCTAGAACCATTATTGAATCACCCAAATAAAAAGTTAATAAAATTGGATTTGGGAATAAAGTAAAATGTTAAAGGCGTGTGTGTTATGAAAAATTAATTTGCTAATAACTATATGAATATATTTCTCTATAAATATAGCGCTATGGGGTCTGAAAGCAATCTATATCCTATTATCACCAGAGATCTAAAGTACTAAATCTCCAAATTCAAATCCTGAGCTATGAGTTAATAGTTTATGGCGTATGATTCTAATGCTTCTTGTTCGAATTTAACGAGAGCTTGTAGAGTTTTAAGTTGCAGGAAGTTACCTCTGCTTGAATACCGTTATGTCTCCAACAGAAAGATTTAAGAGCTTCAATTAGTTTATCACCAGATTCTTCTAAACGGCTTATGATTACAGCTGAAGAATGCGCAACAGCATCAGGTTGTGCTTTTCTCACATCTTCCACTTCAACATCAGTCTATTTTTCAAAAGACACAAGCATAAGATTGCAACAACGAGAAGAGCCTAAGTGAAAATTACAAAGTGAAATATAGTAAACCTGATCCCCTTGTGCTGTAATTAGCTGAATTCTTATCATCTCCAGTTTGTAAAATGAAACCACTTTTCTCTTATTCTCAACCTCTGAAGAATCTGTTTCAGATTCGAGTTTTTCTTCTAAGTTATCTGTATCCTTGTTTTCGTCACTACTTGTAGATTTGCTATCACCAAGTTGCTTTTGAACATCTGAATGATCTTCCACTAAGACATGACTTAAGATTCCTTGGATTGCAAGACCAGCTGTTGGCTGATCCATCCAATCTACAGGATCATTTGACGCAACCTAAATTTGTCACAAAAAATTAAGTTTCTAATGATAATTAGATATCAAAAATTAAAGAGTTAACGGTAACCTCACCTCAGTCATTCTTTTGGCAAAAAACATAGGATGACAACTCCTCATTGTTTCTAAATTTGCCCAATCTCCAAGTGATTCATCAGAATCGGATTCCTCATCATCGTCGTCTTCGTCATCATCTTCTTCGCCATCTTCCTCATCAAGAACAGCAACCCATTCCTGAAGTCAAGTGAGTAGTGAATCATACTAAGGCTTCATTATACAATGACTGAACATAGAAAGGGAAATAAAAGTGGTGAAACCTCCTCATCTTCGTCTTCTCCTTCTTCTCCATCCTCTTCAATGTCGTCTTCTCCTTCAGTTTCACCGTCTTCAACCTCAAAATCACTATCAGATAGACCCATCAGCTCCATTTCCTTGATCATCTCCATTGTATCAAACCCTACTATTACTTGCTGCATTACATTTGTAATTTCTTAAAAGTGAATACAGAACAACAAAGAAGAGCAAAAACTACATTTATGATATGAATTTCTACCACATAATTATTGTCAGAAGTAACATTTTGCATGACGTCCTCATCTTCTTTTACTTGAAAATACATATCTGCAGAGGATCAAGATTATCAAATAAACTTTTGACAGTGATAGATTGATAAATAAAGAGATATAGGGAACTAAGAAAGTCTCTTACTTCCATTTTGATCTGTAATATACGGTATATCTGGCCAGAGAATATTTTCATGAACTCCATCACCAATTGAACCTGAAAGCATCAGGGTTCCTTTTTTGTTCACCTAAATATGACACACTACGGGAAATGTTAGACGCACATAAAAGTCAGAGCCCTATAATAATGGTGGACACATATCCCATGAATACAACTCAAGCAATGTGGATTCTATATATGTATTGCATACTGATAGATCAAAGTAATAACAAACATGTGACTGTAATTGGTTCTACGATATTTTCATTTTTCACCACAAAGGTACTTTATCCTGATTAAAAGATGCGATATAACACCTCAATGATTGTTCTAGTGGTTTCTGCAGGTGAAAGCCTAGAATCTCCATCATTCCGTGACACCGAGGCTTTGATTTCTTCTGAAGGATGATACCTTGACTTCCCGGTTTGCTTTTCTGGACCTGAAGCTGAATCTAAGTATTCAGCTGTAACTTGAGTTCGGTTCTTCTTCAGATGTCTTCTCGTTAGATTTTCACTGTTGTTCTTCCGATATCCACTCCTAGCAGAGTGCACATAAGGCCGATTCATTTTTAACTTTAAACAAAAAGTAATATGTAAGAGGGAATTTAACAAATATGCTAAAGTATCAAAGAAAGCTATAGTTATCATTCAAAGAATCAAAAGTATAACATCCTAAGTTCATTTCCACATTTTACAACAACTTAAACTATCTCATAGATTCTAGTAGATTACCCAGCACTAGTATTAAGACGTTGAGGACAAAAAACGCGTCGAGGCGCGAAATGGAAGCAGCTCATTCCTTCCTCCGTGCTCAACGCAGGACGATACTCTGCAATTAACACAAGCAAATTAATCCATTGATTCCGCAACCAAGCATTAGAACCGCTTGTTGATTTTGAGATACAGAATGCGAAGAACGCTAAACTAATTCAATCAATCTTGTATATCAACAATGTTCTAATTGAAAACCAAAAACGGCGATATACAAAGAGACAGAAAACATACGGAGTAGCGCCGTCGTAGGGTGGAATCCGGTGGAGAGACGGACGGCCATAACGGACTCAAACATCGACGAAGGTTCTCTGAAGAGCTCTCTCTCTCTATCTCTGAGCTTCAGAAGGTGGAAGAGAAGAGAAGAGAAGATTGCGGTTATACAGATTAGGCTATCTCTATAAGGCAATTTCTTAACGATTGATGACGTGTCACTTTCTCATTGGTTCAAAGCCAATAAGATATTATAAAGGCTTCCAAAAAGAATAAAAGATAAATTCCATTATCATTAAAACGCAGCGTTTTAGGTATATTATCATTAAAACGCCGCGTTTTAGGTATTGTTCTTTTCTCATCAAAACGCAGCGTTTCAGGTATATGTCATTACAATTAAAACGCAGCGTTTTAGGTATTGTTCATTTCTCATTATAACGCAGCATTTCAGGTATATGTCATTACCATTAAAACGCAGCGTTTTAGGTATTGTTCATTTCTCATTAAAACGCAGCGTATTAGGTATTGTTCATTTCTCATTAAAACGCAGCGTTTTAGGGATTTTCTATTTCTCATTAAAACGCAGCGTTTTAACCTTCTTCACCAATAGTCACCACAAGAGCAAACACCATGACTAAACACATGAAACCTGTTAGTATCTCTAATAATAATCTCACGTGAAGTAATCTTCGAGATAAGCTTTCCTGCAACATGACAATCTCCACAAATTCTCAGATTCTTCGTGATTCTAATAACACTATCTTCTTCTGTGTTCATCAAAGCAAACACAATAGCTAATTTTTCACTATGAACAGCTAAATGTGTTTCTTTATCTTCATCTTCAACATCATGAAGTGCAGATTCTGAATCAGGAACATACCCTAATTCCTTCATTTTCCTTACTAAAATCCCTAATTCTCTGTAAATCTCATCAGATTTCGGATTTAATCGATCACCTACAAGAAATCTATAAATTTCTCCATTGATTTCAACATTACTTGCTCCTGGATTCTTCTTTAAACCTTTTAATTTCATTAAATTCCGGATTTTGATAACTTCTTCCCATTTTCCAGCTTTTGCATATATGTTAGAAAGCAATACATAGTAACCTGATTGCTCGGGAGCTAACTCGAAAAGCTTATCCGCTGCGATGAGACCGATATCTATGTCGGAATGCACCTTACAAGCGCCTAGTAACGCTCCCCAAACTCTCTCGTTCGGTTCGATTTCCATGGTTTTTATAAAGCTATAAGCTTCTTTTACTTTCCCTGATCTACCAAGAAGATCCACCATACAAGCATAATGTTCTAATCTAGGAGTTATCTTGTAATGATCAGTCATAAGTTTAAAGTAAAACTGACCTTCTTCGAGTAATCCTGCGTGGCTACAAGCCGCGAGTGTCGTGACAAAGGCAATGGAATCAGGGACGTAACCCGAGTCCTGCATTTTCGAAAACAATGTTATAGCGTCGTGACCTCGTCCACTAACTCCATAAGCTGAGATCATAGCTGTCCAGGACACAACATCGCGGGATTTCATGTTTTCAAACACATCTCTTGCTTTGTCTAAACACCCGCATTTCGCATACATGTCGATCAAAGCGTTTTCCAATAACAAATTCGGTATCAGCTTCTTTCTTTTAATGTATTCATGAATCTTTTTACCAAATGTTAAAGCAGATGTATCTCCACAAGCAGGTAAAACACTAGTGATTGAAACTGCATCAGGCTCAATTCCATTAGTTTCCATTAGAGAGTATAATTCCAGAGCTTCTATAGCCATTGCGTTCTTCATATACACACCAATCATTACGTTCCATGAAACTAAACACTTTTTCTTCATATTCAAAAACAGATCTTTAACATACCTGATGTTTTCTGTTGTTGTGTTGGTCACTGCTGGTAATAGACTAGCCATTGTTCCAGCATCGTGGCTTATCTTCACAGATTCCATTTCCCGACAAACCTCCAAAGCATCATCGAATCTTTGGTTTTGTGCATATCCAGCTACTAAAGAGTTCCAAGAGACTACATCTCTTCTGAACATTTCATCAAGTACAATTCGTGCTTCAGGTAAAAATCCACACTTTCCATACATAGAAACTAAACCATTCCCAACAAATAATGTTGAGGAAAGCCCAACTTTTGTCGAAGACCCATGGATTTTCTTCCCAATGACGATATTTCCAGAGCAAGAACATGCCTTTAGAACACAGGGCAAAGTGTAATGATCAGGTCTAATATTGAAGTTATACATAGTTCCAAACACTTGAATACCTTCACGGTAAAGCCCATTATTCACATAGCTTCTAATCATGACATTAAAAATAATTACATTTCTTTCAGGCATTTCGTCGAACACCTTACGTGCTGACTCCACATCACAAAGATCAGCATAGCCTCTCATAAGTTTAACACCTAAAGACGAATTACATCCTAAAGATTCCACAATAATTCTAGAATGGGCTGCTTTAAGTGTTTTGAGTTCTGGGTATGTGTCCAGTACCTGACCCAGTAAACCAAAAGCTGACTCCTTTCGTGAGTTCGATACATATTCTGGTCTCGGTACAGCCAAAACAGCCACCTTTCGGGTTTGGAAGAAATATCTGAAATCTGGAAAATGAAGGAGACGGAAATCGACATTGATACGTTTCATGAGCTTCCAAATCGAGCTTCATCATCAAAAGTATATATAACAAGCAGAGCAAATAGAAAAGTTAACGTTTTGAGTTAAGCAATTAAAGTATGTGAAACCGGATTAAACCGGTCTGATTTGGATCAAATCTTATCCAAATAATTTCCCATTTCAATTTCATCAAATTCAAAACCTGTAACACATAAAAACTCTAGTACAGAACCGCATTTTCACATTCAATTCATCAAATTCTAACACCTAAACAAAAAAAATTCTAGTACAGAACCGCATACCCGGCGTGGTGAACCGCCACAGCACCTGAGATATGAACTGGTCAAGCAAGAAACAAGAAGTTTCACTTTTTAGTGTAAACCACAGCAATGGAGATTTTTTCAGAGTAATCTAGAGAGAATCTGATTTTGTATAGGTAAGCTTGGTGTGAAGAATAGTGTCCAACATCGAAACAGCTTCTACCATATGCTTGCCTTTGTTCAACATCACACAGCTCGTCCTACACAATTTTAAAACCCAATTTAGACAAAACTAAACTTGTTTAGAAGTTATTACAAAGATACAGAGAGACAAAAGACTTAACCTTTTAGCATTTGCAGCATCAGTGATCTCAGCTCGTGTTGGAACTCCGGTTTTAACAAGTGATTCAAGAACTTGAGTCGCCATGATTACAGGTACACGAGCAACTCTACATATAGCGATAATCTCATCTTGTATACTACTTAGTCTTTCCCATCCACATTCAACTGCAAGATCGCCACGAGCTATCATAACTCCCAAAGGATTCGAACATTTCATTGCTTCTAAAAGAATCAAAGGTAATTTCTCGAATCCGCTTTCAGTTTCAATCTTTAAAACAATACCCAATTCATCTAATTTCCTTTTCTTCATCTCTTTTCGAAGAACCGAAATATCATCAACATCACGTATGAAAGAAATCCCAACCATATCAGCATTTGAAGCTACAAATTCAAGATCTTTGATATCTTTTGAAGTTAAGCCTTTGAATTTGATATCACTTTGTGGAATGTTAATAGATTTCTCTGATCCTAATTTTGTACCTTTTTGACCAGCATGAGTAATGGAGACAATAACCTCAGAAGGACTTGTTCCTTTGATCAATCCCCAGATTTTACCATCATCAAAACTTATGGTTTCTCCCGGTTTAACAGAATTGAATAGATAACCGGAAGGGCAAGATATTCTATGTGCTCCTGGAGCTTGTAATGAAGGCTCATCAAGTGATCCTTCTCTAGATATAACTAGTAAATCTCCAACTTTAAGCCTTACAAATGATTCCTTAGCAGGAACATGAACTACTTTTCCAGCCATTTTCTTTCCCATAACGTGTAACTTGGTTCCAGACTCAATATAAGCAGTTTCAGAACATTCAGCCACAAACCCGGTACTCGAAAAAACCTGAAATTCTTTCGAAATTCTAAGCATTCTCTTTTTCCCTCTAGCATCACATAGATTTATAGAATCACCAATTTGAATACCAGCAAGAAAACGTTGTCCTTTGACTGATATAGTAGCGTCAGGTGAAAAGTGACCAGGAGGGTTTGTTCCTTTAACTGAGAGCCATACCATAGCAGGAGAAACTACGTTTCCAGAAGCATCTTTCTTAGGTGAAATTTTAATCACACATGGACCAGGTTTTAATGTGCCAGTTCTCAGTTTTGGTCCTGCTAAATCCATTAGAACACGGCATGGCATCTCTAGCATCTGAGATGTTTTTCTTACTCTTTTGATGATTTCACTCCAAATGCTTGGATCGCCATGTGCACAGTTTATACGGATAATGGAAGTGCCAGCCTTAAGAATATCTGTTATAAGTGTTTCACTTTCAGTTGCTTCTTGTCCAACAGTTACCATGATATGAGTACTTTTTCCCTCGCGAAGCTTACCCAATAGTAACTCTTTATTCGATAACACACATTCTTTATCGTTCTTCTTATGACCCTTACCCTTCTGCTTCTTGGGATATGTGTTAGTACAAGATTCCATCACAACATTTTGAGAATTCATCGTCAAAAGCTTGATGGTTGCGTCAAGGTTGGCAAGAACAGTTAGATTGTGGCTGTCTAAACTTGACAGGCCAAGAGAAGCAAGATAGTTGTTGAGCAGATCAATGTCACGGGACCTCAAAGCCATGTAATGAATCAAGTTTGTTGCAGATTCCAGGTATTTTCTGCAATATAGCATAGTCAAAGTATCAATTTGGTTAGATAAATCATAAATGTATAGCTTGGTTAAACTAAGTAATGCAGAGAGATAGAGACTGAACATAATGCGAAATATGATATATCTCAACGTACTTGTCACATATATGAAGTTGAGAAGCATTCCACTTCTCGGCTGCTAATAGATGGGATCGGAGAGCATTCAGTTTCTCGAGAATACCAGCTAGATTTTGGTCCCCAATGCTTCCAAAGCAGTCTGCTTCTGACTCGAGTTGAGAAACACCAACTTTAGATACTGGAAAGTCGAAACTCAAGGTACACTCTGTGGAAGTGTTATCATCAAACGTAGCATTCAACTTGCTGCAACTTTCAGCTTCACCTTTCCCGTGCGCTGACACAAAAACTAAGGTTCTAGGAACACGAACTTTCATCTGATTAACCGATAATGGCCAAGTCTTCTTCCTATGTTGGTTCATGAAACAAAGTAACTTGCCGTTCAACAAGTGGTTTGATTCAGGTGCTACCATATCGAGTAACCGGATCATCTGAGAAGACAAAGACAACAATAACAACGATATTAGCAACGTCCAAACAATAATCAATGGTAGATAGATAAAATACGAATGAGCTTTGTAATCTTATGACATTTTAAATGATCCAAGGCTAGTTAACAGGAAATTTTTAAATTACATTGTTATGTGTTGTCAGACGATCCATATATAAAGCCATCTTTCCAGCAATCTCTGGAAACAATTGTTTGGAATTGGAAGCTGAAAAATCAAAAACCAGAATCAAATGAGTGTAAAAATTGAATCTAAGAGCAATAACGAAACCAGAACATAGAACAAAAATTGATCAATTTCGATACTAGGTGGAATTAGAAGCTACATGATTGAGGCAGAAGAAAACCTAAACATATCCATCAAAAGGCAAAGAAACGAAAATGAAAGAAAAATTCAAGTTCGTCACTATATCTACGAGAAATCAATATCCATAAAAAAAATCACTATTCAAATCCGAACGCATCATTTCCACACTATTTCAATTTCAAAAAAATCTCGAGAAAATATCAACCAAAAATCCAAATACGATGTAGCGGAAACTCATTTCTCCAAAACTAGCCATGAAAATGGAAAAGGAAGATGCGGAAACTAATTTCTCGAAAAATCCATAAACGATGTAGAGGAAATATACCTTTGCTATGAAGAATCGCTTCTTCAGATATTAAGTTTCGCTCGTATCCGTGAGAGAAAAGAACAAGACAACTCAGATTTTTTTCAATTTTAGGATAAAAATGGAAATGGAAGTGTGGCGAGCGCGTGTCCAGATTCTACAGACCTGCCACGTTCTATAGAGTCTAATTTACCTCATACGACGTCGTATTCGGTTTAACCAAACCAATTCGGTAAGATTAAATTTTTTATGTTCACTCGGTTCAACCAGTAAAATCACTTCTCGATATTTCAATCGAAATCTGTGAATTATTTGATTAAGAATTTTATTTTAACGTAAATTTAATTTTGTTTTTTATAAATAATTCAAAAAATTAGTGCATTATTAGAACAATTTACAAATGTAAATCCTCGACAAAAAAAAAATGTAAATCATATTTTATGATTTTCCTTTTTTTTTAAATAAAAAACCTAAAACCCCTTCCCCTTTATCCCAAAAATTTTGTCTTTTTTTTCATAAACCCTAAACCCTTTTCTCTCTCTCCATGGACGTTTGTGTTATTGCTTCGTCCTCAATCGATGGCGGAATCGCTTGTTGGGATCTTAAAACTGGAAAGGAGAGGCTAAGATACAAGTCATGCGCTTCTCCGGCCGGCAGTCTCACCGCCGTCGGGGAGAATTTTGTCGCTGCTTCTCAGCTTAACAATGGATCTACTTCCTCTGGATCGATTTTTTACTGGTCTTGGACTAAGGTCCTTCCCTCTCCTTACTTAACTCATTCCACCTTTTTCGATTTCACTGTATTCGAAGTTTATTTACTCAATTAAACTGAAATTTGTGAACGATTTGGATTCAGCTGAGTGATTTCTTATACCTAATTGATTTTTGTTTTCTCTGAACATTTTCTTTGGGATTATATATGTTTTCTGTAGCCTCAAGTTGAAGTGAAGAGTTTCCCTGTTGAACCAATAAAAGCGCTTGTTGCAAACACTGAAGGCACTTATATAATCGGCGGTGGATCTTCCGGAAAAATCTATCTTTGGGAGGTAGGTAAAATTTTACATCATTCTTCAGTTTTAGTAGCATTCTTGAGATCACCGTGCTAAAAACCGGTGAAGCTTTTCGGTAGTTCGATTAAATCGGTAAAAAATTGGTTTAAATTCGATTAAATTTTGTAAAAATCAGTAAAAGTCTATAAAAGCCGCTGGAAATCGCTATAAATCAGTGGAAATCGGTGTAAATCACTGGAAATCAGTGGAAATCAGTAGAAATAGGTGTAGATCAATAGAAATCAGTGGAAATCAGTAGAAATCAGTGGAAAACGTTCTAGAGACTTATTAACTATGTGTGGCAAAATTGGCAAAATTTACAAAACTTGTTCTATTGGTGAATATCAGGTTAATTCTGGAAGGTTGCTCAAGAAGTGGCATGGGCATTACCGAGCAGTAACATGCTTAACGTTTCTTGGAGATGATTCTATGTTAGTGTCTGGATCTCAAGATGGAAGTGTTAGAGTTTGGAATCTTACAAGGTTCTCTTTTATTTTTGCTGCTTTCTATATTTTTTCTCAAGACATTACTTATTCTTATTCTATGTTTTTGATTTGCCAGCTTATTTGATGATGATTTCCAGAGGCAGAAAGGGACCAAACTCTATCTACATGATTTTAATGAACACACAATGCCGGTAACTGACATTGTTGTAGACTATGGAGGCTGTAATGGTATCATAGTTTCTGCTTCAGAAGATCGGACTTGCAAGGTACTTACTTGAAGCAATTGATCTATGCGTGTTTTGATTACAGTAAAATTAAGCTTTCTCTAATTTCTTAGAATAAGAAGATAGAGTAGTATTGAAGATGAAGCTCTTAAACTTTTATGTGTTTCCCTTTTGTTTATCTTAATGGCTACATATGTGTATATATGTTTATGTGAAGCTATCAAAAACCTTTACATCATGTGTGTTTTAAACTCCATAGGTTTGGAGTTTAGCAAAGGGGATGCTGTTGAAAAGTATCGTCTTTCCTTCAGCCATCAATGGAGTTGCAATAGACCCTCGTGGGTCTGTGTTTTTTGCTGGTGGTCGAGATGGCAAAATATATGTTGCTGCTCTTAGTTCACTAAGTAACAGCGGACCACAAGTTCTTGGTTCAGTATCTGAACAGAGGTATTACAAAAATGGCATTAATTACTTGTTTTTTTCTTACAATATCCTTTGGTTTATGTTATCTCGAATCCGTTGATCTTGCCGCTAATGTCGATTTTGTTTAACGTTCATTACATTTAGAAAATTTGGAGTTTTATTTGACTATATTATACAAATTAGTAATTAAATTGATTTTCGAAACTAATGAGTTATTAATTTGACACTTGAAGATATTTGAGAATTTTTTTTAGTCATTTTCCCAAAAAAGATATAATTTCTGTCCTTTTTCTGATTAAAACTTATATAAATTCTTGAGTTTTAAGATGGTTTATGTTAGATCTTCATACATTTTGCATCTGATTATTTTGATTTTGTTTAATGGTTTATATCTATATTGACTTGATATCCATTTTTGTAAACAGTAAAGCTGTTACTTGCTTAGGATATGCAACAGATGGTAATCTTTTGCTATCTGGATCCGAAGATGGAGTAGTCTCTGTTTGGAATCCTGAATCACGCAACATGGTTCGCACTTTCCTCCATGGAAAAGGTATTTTCTTACCACTCTACATAGTCATTGCATAGTTTATAGACTTGTTTGTTTGCTCGTCCCGGTACAGCCACCGGTGATAGCGATAATGGCGAAAATTTATGTTCGTTTTGTTGTCCCTGGTTCATCGACATCTTGTTCAGCATTTCAAATTTAAATTAAACGCTAGGAGTTTCAGTGTTTCAAATTTAAACCGCTCGTCGTTGAAACTCATTGCCAAAACATGTCGTTGAGCCAATGACAAGTAAACGATCGTTTGTCGAGCTTAGGGTTTAGGATCTATGGTTTAGGGTTTAGGGTCTATGGTTTAGGGTTTATGCTTTAGGGTTTAGGGTGAGCAAATGAACAAGCCCTGTATATAGTAAACATATTTCGTGGCTTGAATCAGAACTGCAAAAACTTAGATTATTTGTGAATTCATTTGAACAGGTCCTGTAAACAACATCAAAGTTGTTAGAATGCAGACATCAACAAATCCATATATTTCCAACAAAACACAATCTTCTTGGAAAAGTCGTTCTTGTTCATTATTACCACCACCATTACAAAAATATGAAACTTCAGAAGAAGAATGGGATGGTACAGTAATGGTGGATCTTTCTTCAACCTGTGATTCACCTCTGTACTCTTCTTATCAAATAACTTCTGAGTTTCTTGAAGCTCAAGCCAAAGAACTTATGGTTTATTTCTTAACCTTAAATGATTTTAAGTTCAAGTTACATTAAGAATGTTATTAGTTTCACACTTAAATGTTGTTTTTTTGTTGTTGTTGTTTCAGGAACAAAAATCTACAGCAGTAACTGAAATTGAAGTAGATAGATTAAAAATTCAATATAGAAAATCTCTGGAGATGATTGAAAAATTGCAGGAAAACTATGACCATTTGCTTCACCTTTACCTTGCAGAAGTTAATAGAAATCAACAAAGCTGTAATTCTAATTAAAGCTTCTTAATTTTATTTAAATAAATTTTGTATCATTTTTTTTATTAGTTGAAAGATTAATCAGTTTTATTGTTATTTTCTAATCTAATAGCAATATAAAGTGATTTTTTTTTAACTCAATAGTGTGATTTAGGATTCTAAGATTTTACTGTCCAGTGCATGGATTATGGTATTTTACCCTGTACTATTTTTACTTGGTAAAAAAAATTAAATTTGAAATTATGGTTTAGTTAACTTAAATTTGAATTATATTTTTTGGGTTTATTTTGAAATTATAGTGTAGTTTTTTTTAATAATTTATAAATTATAAATCGGTTTTATTAACTGTATCGACCACAAATTGGTTCATTAATCATTAGTTAATAGTTAATACATAAATTAAATGCAATTTTCCGTAAATTAAATGTATGGGCGAAAGTATAACGTAGTTTTTTTGTATTTGAAATTTAAAAATTGGTTTACCGGATCTCAAATCTTAAAATTATTATTTTGATAATAAGATTTTATTAATCTATAAAATCAAGACCGGTTTAAGCAAACCAAAAATTGTCATGAAACCTCAAAAGTTACCAATAATCATTACAAGAACATGACCCATCTCTAAAACAATGAAACCTATTCAAATCTCTCAACACAATTTCTCTACCAGACACCATTGATATAAACTTCATTGCATTATGACAATCGCCACATACTCTTAAATTCTTAAAAACTCTAATCGTTTTCGATTTCTTTGTACTAATAAGCCCAAACGCAACCGCTATTTTCTCACTATGTTGATACAATAACCTCTCTTTAACTTCTTCACCATTTTCTTCTTCCTCTAGCTTGTGAAGAACAAGATCAGTATCAGGAACGTACCCGAAACGTTTTATTTCTACGATTAATCGGTCCAATTCTTTGTAGATTTGATGAGTTTTCGGGTGAGATGAATCGCCGACGTAGAATTTATGAACTTTATCTTCAACCTCTATCCAACTGCAACCTCCTTCTTTAACTAAGTTTCTCTCTTTCATCTTCTTCCTCATCTCTCCAGCTTCTTCCCATTTCCCTACAAAATTTTCATGCTTATATGATTTCGATATAAACAGTACACGTACTCAAAATGTAGATACAAATAATAACGAAATCGTTAGGGGCTAGTCAGGCAGCAATGGAGCCTAGAACACTAGTTGGGATCTCTACACCGTTTTTTTTTCAGAGTTTAAACAGTGTAAAATGATAATTTAAGGGATGGTGGCGAAAAACCCCCTAAACTATGTATTTTTTGGGAAATACAAGTCGGTGAAAAAATCCCTAAACTTTATTTTTTTGGCAAAAAAACCCCTACACTATCAAATTGGCATAAAAACCCATGGACTTTGTTTTTTGGCAAAAAAAATCCTTGATTAAATTGACCGTTACATTACCGTTAGTATCTAGTAAAAAAACGATGCGTTTAAACTATAAAATTTTAATTTTAATTAACCATAGTTATTAACTTTTAATTGTACTGTTTAAACACATCGTTTTATTTTATTAAAGACCAACAATGATTTAACGGTTAAATTAGCGGAGAAGTTTTTTCGCCAAAAAAACAAAATCTAGGGGTTTTTTGCCAGAAAAACAAAATCCAAGAGTTTTTTCGCCAAAAAATACAAAGTTTAGGGGTTTTTTTGCCTAAAAACCAAAGTTCGGAGGTTCTTTCCTAACTTGACAATTTAGGGTCTGTTTCACCACAAACAGATAGTTTAAAGGTTTTTTCGCCGCCATCCCATAATTTAACTATATATTTTATGAACATATTAAAATATTATAATAATACCTAACTTTTTAATTAAATATTTTGAATACATAATCAAAATTGAATATCAATATATCATCGGTTATGTTTTAAGTTATGTGAATTACCTGCACTTGCATATATGTTGGAGAGTTGTATATAAGCCGCAGGCTCATTCTGGTCAAGCTCAAGAATCCTCTTTGCTGCCATCTCTCCAAGCTCTGTATTACTATGAACTCTACAAGCTCCAAGAAACGTACGCCATACAAGAACATCAGCTTCGAAAGGCATTAACTTAATGAACTCAACTGCATCTGTAAGAAGTCCAGCTCGACCTAACAGATCAACCATACAAGCATAATGTTCCATTCTAGGTTTAATCTTATGATCTTTAAACATTGATTTGAAATATCTCCAACCTTCTGAAACCAAACCAACATGGCTACAAGCAGATAAGATAGCGACATAAGTTACCTCGTTTGGCTTCACTTCGTCGTCTTTCGTCATTTCGTTGAATGTTTCGAGTACCCTTTTAGCAAGTCCATGTTTTGCAAAACCTGTGATTATTGAAGTCCATGAAATGACATTACGATTATCCATTTGATTGAAGATTTGAGCAGCTGCTTCGATGTTTCCGCATTTGGAATACATAGAGATTAAAGCGTTGGAGACAGGTTGATTGCTTGAAAGACCGAGTTTTTGAACTTGGGCATGAAGTTGTTCACCTTTAGTTATTGAACCAATACTTGAAACTCCAGTTAACAAACTAGCAAATGTGAAAGCGTTGACACCTAATTCTCTGTACATGATCTCATGAAAAAGCTTAAAAGCTTCATTGAAATCCAAGTTTCTGCAGATCCCATCAAGAAATGTGTTATATGAGACTAAATTCTTCTCAGAAAGTGATTCAAAAGCTCGCCGAGCATCTTCCATCTTATCAGATTTAACAAACATGTTGATTACCGAGTTTGCGACAGAGTTATTTGAAGCAAGATTTCTTTTGAAGGCATGAGCAAGAAACTGTTTACCTACACATGGATCAGAAAGATTACCACATGCCTTAAATGCACTCGAGAAAGTAAAATGATTTGGCTCGACGTGACCTTGGTGTAACATTTCGCAGAAGAGATTAATAGCCTCTGCATCAAGATTACGGTTTTGCATATAACCTGTGATCAATGCTGTCCACGACATCACATTATGATCCTGCATTCTGTCGAATACTTTCCTGCAATCATCTATAGAACCTTCTACAGAGCATTTCGCATACATGTCTACTAAACTACACCCAATATCAGCTGCAAGTCCTGACCTAATAGCCCAAGAATGCAATTGTTTTCCCAGAGATAGATCCTCCAACACAGCAATGGCAGAGAAAACAGAGCTTAGAGTGAACTTATCTGGTTCAAATCCGGTTAAGATCATGTCCACAAACAAGCTGATAGCTTCCCTAGGAGATCCCATTTGCATACACCTAGTAATCATCAATGTCCAAGTAACAACATTTGGTTCAGGCATTTTATCGAACACTTTATACGCATTCTCAAGATTGTTTTCCCCTTTCACAAACATATCGATCAAAGAACAACCTACACAGACATCAGATTCAAAGTACCCAGTCTTCATTAAAAACCCTAAAATCACTCTTCCAACCGAAACATATTCCAAATTCGAGCAAGCTCGGATCACAGCCGTGAAACAATAATCATTTGGAACCAAACCTAACTCCAGAAACTCAATAAACAGCTCAATAGCATCAAATTCCCTTCCATTATTAGCAAAACAAGCAATCATAGAACTCCACGAAACAACATCTCGCTTATCAAATCTCCCCATTATCTCAAACACATCCTCAGCTCGCGCCAAATCACCAGATTTCGAATACAAACTGATTAACGAATTATATAAAACCGAATCAGGCTCGATTCCAAACTCATCTAACCGGGAATGAACGAGTTTCCCAAGTCGAAATTCGCGCGCTCGAATACAAGATTTAAGAAGAGAGGAGAATGTGCCCAACTCCATTGGACGAATTCCATCACTAGCCATGACATCAAGAGCAGAGACAGCTCCACGAAGGTCGCCGGCATTGAGATGACGGAGGATCAAACGGTCAGCTACTTTTACACTATCTGAAACGGACGGTCGAGATGAAACCGGAAGTTTGGCGGGAGAAGAAAGCGAAAAGCTTATCATTGCCATCGAAATCAAATCTGCCTAGCTAACCCCTTGTATATATTGGGCCTTGAGGTATTACTTTAATGGGCCTTTAATGGGCCTTAAAACTTAATACATCTTTTAATTATATATTAATTAATAAAAGTATTAAATAAAGATTACAAAAATCAAATCTGCCTAGCTAACCCCTTGTATTTATTGGGCCTTGAAGTATTATTTTAATGGGCCTTGAAGCTTAATACACCTTTTAATTATTTATTAATAAAAGTGTTAAATAAAGATTACAAAAATTATACATATTCGCAAATACCCTTTAATAATTTCTCTCTGTAGCGTTTTTCTTATCTTATAAATTACAATCATTTTTTTCTATTTTTTTATTAAGTTATATTGTTTATGTATATAATTGATCAAGCTATTGAGCTAAGCCTCTGTCTTGAACAGCAGCTTTGATGTTTTTGAGTGATTCCTCCCAATCATCAAATAGCTGATGAGGATCATTTATGACCGTTGGATCAACGGTCAAAGAAATCGTCATCTTGTTCATATAACTCTGAAAATGCATAGTCAACGCCTGGTCAAACCCCAAAAAATTCGTCAAAAATTATTTATAAAAAAAGAAAAATTAAATTGATATATAAGAAAAAAAAACTTACATGAGGATGACCATAAACACTTGGAGCTATATAAGTAATTGGATGTCCATAAAAACTAATTTCTTCAATTGGACCAACAATATTTGAAAACGACATCGTTGTGTTTGATAATGCTTTCTTTATTATATTAGCTGCAACCTATAAAAAATATTAATGTTAGTGATGGATAATATATACTCCATCTTTAAGCAAGAAAAAAAATTTTGGTTTACAATATAAAATATTTAAAATTTTCCATGTAAGTAATTTTAATTTTTTTGCAGTTTTTATGTTTATTTTAATTTTTCTATGTAAAACAAAAGTATCTAAAATACAAAGACATTTTATTCACTTAGAAAGTTTTATTAATAATTGTAAATCGTATAAAACAGTTTATTTTAGTAACGAAGGGAATAACATTATTTGTTTATGATTCCATTGTTATTATTATTTTTCGATTTAAGTCATGTTCGTTACAACAACAAGCGGCAACGACAAGCTATAGATAATGTTGTTTATCTATCAGCGATAAGTTTCGACGACGTACGATTTAAAATTTGAATCGCTGAAAAAATGTGTGTTAATGGACTAACCTGAACTCCAAACGAATTGACAATGAATTTACCAATAATGAACGTTAGTACAGCTTCAAATGAATGTTTTTTCCGATCAATTGTCGATTTTGCCCTTCGTATATATTCTAATGGATCATCATGTATAGCAATAGAAAATGGATATACAATATAACCAATCCAATTTCCCCATCTACACTTAGATCCTTTGACCATCATATCAGCTAGATCCTATTTGTGTTCATCAAACAACAAAAAAAATTGTTGATAAGTAGAGAATCATGACTTATATAAGATAAGTAAGTGTGCTTATGTAAGAAGTTACCTGGATTCCTGTGGTTGGTCTTAGATTTACAAGTATAGCTGCTCTTAGCCTTATTCCTTTAAGCAGATCATTTAATTTCTTTTTAGATTTTTCTTCACCCATTTTCTTCTTTTCTTCTGTTAAATTTAGTTTTTTTCATTAAATTATTGAGTTTTTTTTATTAATAATATGAATTAATATTCATTAAAGATAAAATATAAATATAAATATGGGATTAAGGTATTTTGAAGTATTTCTAATCGGTGAAGAAACTCCTTTAAGTATCAAAATATTAGTATTTTTTAAAATTTTGAAATTTGATAACTCAGATTTTAAACAAAAAATCATAAATTTTAAATTGGAATTACCGTCTAACTAATTCAAATTTGAGTTATATTTTTGGGAGAATTAGTTAAATGTACTTTGGAAGATGTGTTTTAGGTATATACACATTTGTAGCTTATTTTTTTGTTTTATACACTCGCTTATAACATCTTATAACATCGTATAACAATTTATATTAATAAATTGAAAGTATAATATCTTATAAATTTTGTTATAAGAAATTATATGATACCTTATAACATCTTATAACATGATTGGGTGTATAAAACAAAAATAGAGTGTATGATTTCATACAAATTCTCTATATTTTTTGTCTAATTTTGATATTGTAGTTTAATTTTACATTTATTTGATTAAAAATTTTGGTTATTAAAGTACATGAGCTTACAAAATTTAGTTATCAAAAATCAAACTTAAAAATAGTAGTTAATGAAAATTGTTCAAGATTTAAAATATCATAATTCACTATAAATATTTACCATATCTTCTCTTCAAATATTGCGAGAGACTAGCTTGAGTTATTCCAAGAACAGCATCATTGATAGTCTATTAAACCCATAAAATAAAAAAAATAATTAGATCGAAAAAAAATCGATAAATAAAATAAAAAACACAATAATTCAAAAAAAAAACAAAAAAAAAAAAACTTACCATATTCATACCGTTTTTGATCAACTTTATATCATCTAAAGACACAGTCCGATGAACAATACTAAATTTCTTGGTTTTCTTTAACCGAAAATCGCCTTTAATCGGTGTTTCAGTATCTTTAAAAAACAATGTTGTAGCAATAAACTCCAAACCATCACAAACCGTATTTAAAATCAACAAAATCGCTGACCATATAATCTTAACCAGCCACAATAACCGGGAATCACTTCTTGAACCGGTCAATAACCGGTTTGAACCGGATGTTGACCGGTTATGGTACGGTAGAGTTGGAAGCTCATTAGGGTTTGATGTTTTACGCATACAAGCGAGAAGAAATGACATTAAAGACATACCATCACCTAAAGAATGATGAAACTTCAAAACGATGACGTTTTCAGCGTCTGATGTTTTTAAATCGAGTAAGTGAAATTCCCATAACGGTTTTGAAACGTCTAGTGGTGTTAAAGTGAGATTTGAGATGTAATCTTCGAGAAACGCGTCTGCGTTTTGCGGTTGCGTTTTGAGGTTTGGTATAGTTATGTGATCTGTGGTGATAACGTTTGTTCGTACCCATTTTTGGTTTTGTTTATTGTTGTTCTCGGTATTTACCTACAAATAATTTATTTAAATAAAATGGTAAGATAAATAATTAAAAAAAATTATATGTATAAATAAAGATAAATTATCGATTTAATAAATAAAAATAGGTGGTCAATTAAGAGTATAGTTGTAGTTTTGTACTAATAAATATTTATATGCATCAATGACAAGATTTATTTTAAGAAAATGGAAATATATAAATTTATTATATTGAAATGGAAAATATTCTCCTATTTTTTTGAATGAAATCTTCATTTTTTTTTCTTCATATTCTCTTAACCAAAAAACAATAACAATCATATTTTTTAGAGTAAA
>KE152396.1:21272-34495 GCA_000411095.1 Aethionema arabicum | reverse complement strand
TTTGAACTTTTTTTTATCAAAAAAAAAAAAAAAATCTTCACGCCAATCAAATATAAACGTATGTGCCAATTATATATATATATAGTAAGTGGATTTATATGGGTGTATAAATATATAGTCTATAAGTATATTTCAGGATAAATAAACTATTTAATATTTTAATATACAACAAATTACATCTTTCAAGGCTTAATAATATTTGTATAGACGATATATATATATATTTGAAAATTATTTTCAAATAAATAAGAAAATCATTTTTATTAAAAATATATAATTAAAGCCTAGTTTTAAAACTATGGTACATAGTTATAAAAGTCACTATAGCTATCATATCTAATAAAAAAAAATCAGTTTCAGTATTAATACATATAAAGATGATTTTCCGCTTTAAATACACGCAATATCATTGTCGTTAAATTACTAATTAGTAAATAGAATTTAATCTACATTTAATGTTATATAACTAAATAGTATAAAACAATCAATTATAAACCTATAATATAATAATTTTATATCTTATTTTATCTATATATAATTTATGTTACTAAAAATTGGATATCGGTCAAAATCAAGAACTAAAAAGTAGACGACGATAACGCAAAAAACTCCCAGAAAAAAAAAAGTCAATAAAAAAAAATCAATCTTAGAAATAGTAAAAAAGAAAAAAACTATATAATATAAAAATTAATGGACTAACCAATTTACTGGTGAATCGAGGATGTTTCATAAAACTTTGTTCTAATCCTTGAATAATCACATCTACATCGATCTTTTTCTTCATACCAATCACAGCTATCACATAACAATTAAAATCCGGCGCGTGAAACAAACGCGCCGCCGGACTAAGCGGTTCTTCCTCCTCATCTTTTGTCTCCGCTCCTTCTATTTGTGTCTTTATCTTCATAGATTTTCTCTTTTTTTTTTCTTTTTTTTTCTATTTCTTTTGTTTTTTTTTCAAATCTTTCTTCTTTTTTTTTCTTTTTTTTTTCAGATTCTAATCTTTCTTTTGTTTTTTTTAACGAAAGCTCTGAAACATTCGATGTGTTTTATTTATAAAGGCCACTAGTGGTGCTTTGCCACTTTTTCTTATTATTATTATAATTATTATTATTATTATTATTATTAATATATATAGTTTTTAGAAAGTTTATTTCTCAATGCACACATATTAATAAAATTAACAAAAATAATCTTATTTTTTAGATAATAATTGTAACTATAATAAATAAAGTAACATAAAATTGTGAAATTGTAATATTTTTTATCTAGAAAATCTAAAGTATTTTATATTTTAAAACAATTTTATTTTTCAGCTAAACCACCTTATAGTGTTTACCAGAGAGAATATTTTATATTTATTTTTAAATTGGGGGTTTGTGAATTATTATAGTATTTTTTTTTAGTTAAACCATATTTATATTATGAAACCGAGAGAATATTTTATATTTATTCTTTTTGAATTGGGGCTTTGTGAATTATTATAGTATTTTTTTATATCGAAAAGAAATTCAAGTTGCATATACTTTTGTAGCTTTTTCTTGTTTAGTGTACATGAATCCAGAATCCAAGAAATAAATAGTAACAAAAAAAGAAAGATATAAAGAATTCATTTTTTTTCTTCGAGAAGAAAAATAATTCCTTTTTTAAAATTAAAATTAACGATTTATAGAAAGCTGCCATGAACAGTTTTAAAACAATTTAATTAGGTTAAAAAAAATTAATAAGAAACTTAACAATTTAAATATAATTTTGACTAGAGTTAAAAAGAATTTAGAGTTTTGACGTGGGCTGAGCAAATTTTTCTGACAACAAAATATTATTAATAAATTTCAAAACTGTAAGTGAAAACATATAAATTAAATATTGTCGTCACAGTACTTTTCCACGCGTGAGGCTGAAGAATAATTTAAATTAAAAGGACAAATTCATAAGCTTATGAAAAATTTAATAATTAAAAAAATATATATATAGAGATTGTCTCGACGTAAATGGAATCTAATAATGATAATTACTAAATTATAATTAGTTTATCTTGTAAAGTAAACATAAAATTATTATTATTATTATTATTCATTAGACTAGTTAATCTTACTTTTAATTAGCTTGATGCATTTTTTTTAACCTGTCCCAATTTCTAAACATAAAATAGACTTGACATGATACAAATCATTTAACAATCAAGGTTACTTATAATGTTATGTCACCATCATATGTTTCAATTGTTCATCATCATGATCCCACCTAGATTATTTACTTATTTATTGGATTATAGCTGTTATATAAATTATATAACAATACCTTGATTTATGTATCAGTAATCTCAAAACTATTACAAAAATGAATGAAAATTTAATCACATAGATTATGAAGTGGAACCATGTTTGATAAATTGATTAACTAATGTATTAGCAAAAAAAAAATTACATAAATTTCGAGTTTCAAGATTACAATACATATAGATCGTTGTTTTATATGTTTTTATTTTATTTTATGAATAGTTTGCCATAGCTTCAAATATCATTATATGATACTATATATGTGGAAGTAAAATTCGTTGATTATATTATTACGAAGAAGTATTATATGTAAATGAGTTTCTAAATTTTAGATTTTTTTTTTGTTAAGCAATTATTGAAATTTCTTAGAAACATCAAATCATATATGTTGTGACCATATTATAAGTTATTTTTATTATATTTTTTTTAAAAAAGATTGTGAATAGTGAAATCTTATAGCCATATATATAAATGAAACTGTATACAAATTTTAGTATTATAAACTCAATAAAAACAAAATTAAAATTAATAAATAAGAATAAATACCTGTCAACTGCTTACAAAAACTTTAAGTATTTCTCTCTAAGTGTTTGTTAGGTGTCTGTCTCTTTATCTTGTTTCTAATAAAATAAAATAAAAAATAAAAATAAAACAAAACAAAACACATGGACCACAAATCTANTTTTTTTATTGAGCTAAGCCTCTGTTTTGGACAGCAGCTTTGATGTTTTTGAGTGATTCCTCCCAATCATCAAATAATTGATGAGGATCATTAATGACCGTTGGATCTACACTCAAAGAAATTGTCATCTTGTTCATATAACTCTGAAAATGCATAGTCAACGCCTGATAACAAAATAAAAAAAAATCATCAAAAATCAATTTTAAAAATTAACTTTTTTTTTTGAAATTGGTATCAAAATATTAACTTACATGGGGATGGCCAAAAGCACTTGGAGCTATATAAGTAATTGGATGACCATAGAAACTAATTTCTTCAATAGGACCAATCATATTTGAAAACGACATCGTTGTGCTTGCCATTGTTTTGTTCACTAATTTAGCTGCTACCTGTTTTATTAATTCACAATAATTTCATTAATTAAAATTACAAAAATATAGATGTTGTTTATTTATCTGTGTATCTAATTATAATTATGTCAATATCATATGTTAATGATGGATAATAAATATTTCATCATTCATCCTGTGAAATTTAACGATTTTTTCACCAAAAAATTTAAATTCTCAAATTTAGTATATCCTATTACCGTACAATATTTTCACACATATTTCAACAAACAAATGATATTTTTCACACAAATTTTGAATCCATCTTAAAATTTAAAAATGGTCCAAAAATAATTTAGAGTTCAATTTTAGTTTTTTAATTCAGTCGTTGAACGAAACAACGATGATTAAAAAAATGATTTCAACAATAAAATGAAAACAAACATAAATTTTAATTGTTATTGTTCATTGCTAGTTTATGGGTTAGACAGATTTTTTTTTTTAACGCAAGTTAGACAAATTAATAATTAATTATTCTTTTTCTCAAATGATTTTTAAAACAAAAAAAAAATCATCGAGGATTTTCAAAAATGTAATAACATTGAATATACCGATATTATTTGTATATTCTCACACATTCGGACAAATTTGCAAAAATCTCATAAATTAAAACATTTTAAATATTTTAATTATGATTCTATATATTTTTAATTTAATAATTAAGCATAAACATATTTTAAAAAAAAGTGTATAGTGTGGACTAACCTGAACTCCAAACCAATTGACTACAAAATTACCCAAAGTAAACGTTAGTGCAGCTTCAAACGAATTTTTTTTTCGGTCAATTGTCGATTTTGCCCTTCGTAAATATTGTAATGGATCATCATCATGTAACGCAATAGAAAATGGATATATAATGTAACCAAGCCAATTTCCCCATCTACACTTAGATCCTTTTGTCATAACATCAGCTAGATCCTATAACATAAAAATTGTGTTGATAAGTAGAGAGTTAACTTATATATATAATTTGATAAGTAAGTGAGCTTATATTATATAAGAAGTTACCTGGATTCCTGTGGTGGGTCTTAGGTTTACAAGTATAGCTGCTCTTAGTCTTATTCCTTTAAGCAGATTATTTGAATTCTTTTTATTTACTCGTTCTCCTAATTTCTTCTTTTCTTCTATTGATTTATCATAAAATTTTAAATTTCGATTAAATAATATATAATATTCATTCTGTTCAAAACTACTTAATGTTTTAGAAATTTTATTTGTTTTTTCTCCTACTTTTTTCTTTTTTTTTCTATTAATTTATCATGAAATTTTAAATTTCGATTAAACAAGATTTTCCCAGTTTTTTTTATTAGGTGTTTAAGGTTGTTGCACACATATTAATTAAACGATTAAAATGGTAAAAATAATTTTAATTTTTATGTAATAATTACAATAATAAATAATAAAGTAGAGGTATTATTGTAAAGATGTAACTTTTTATACATTAAAATTCTAACAATTCTTATAATTTGAAACAAACAAATTTAGCTAAAACGCCTTATACTCCTTATGTTCCAAATTACTTGGTGTATTGGAAATTTTGTTTGTTTAATTTTATTTGTTTTTTCTATAATTTTTTTATTTTAATTAAATAATTTAAATGATTGTATTTGTGAATTTCGAATTATAAGAATTGTTAGAATTATAAGAAATTGTTAAAGAAATTATATATATTAATTATTTTAAAATTTGTGTAAAACCTCTAAAAAAAATCAAACAATTTGAAAGCGTAATTGTTAATTTACGTGTATATATAAATTTACCGTATTTTTTCTTTAAATATTTCGAGAAACTAGCTGTGGTTACTCCAAGTATAACATCGTTGACCGTCTAATAAACAAAACATTTAAAATAATAAATACAAACATCAAAAAAAAAATATTTTTAAAAAAAATAGGTATAAGAAAATTACCATTTTCATGTCGTTTTTTATTAGTTTTATATCGTCTAAATCGACCATACGATGTACTATATTAAACCGTTGAATCTCCTTTGCTCCAAAATCATCTTTAAATGGTGTTTTAGTATCTTTAAGAAACAATATAGTAGCAATAAACATCAAACCATCACAAACCGTGTTTAAAATCAATATAACCACCGACCATAAACTCTTAACCAACCACATTAACCGGGAATCACTTCTTGAACCGGTCAATAACCGGTTTGAACCGGATTTAGACCGGTTATGGTTCGGTAGACTTGGAAGCTCATCAGGATTTGATGTTTTACGCATACAAGCAAGAAGAAGAGACATTGTAGACATACCATCACCTAAAGAATGATGAAATTTCAAAACCAAAACGTTTTCAGCGTTTGAAACGTTTAAATCGAGTAAATGAATTTCCCATAATGGTTTTGAGGTGTCTAGTGGGATTGTTGTGAGGTCGGAAACGTAGTTTTCGAGAAATGCGTCTGCGTTTTGCGTTTGCGTTTTGAGTTTTGGTATGATGATGTGATCTTTAGCTATCACTTTTGTTCTAACCCATCTTTGTTTTTGTTTATTGGTCTCATCACTCACCTAAATATATTATTTAATTAAAATGTTAAACAAAAATTATGGTAAAAACTCTTGAAACTAAAAATAAATCTATAAAAAAAATAGAATAGAAAACACTTTTTTTTTTTAAAAAATAGAAAAATTATAAACACGACTTTTAATAAAAAAAAACTCATACAATATTTATTATTGAGAATTACTTATATCTTTAGAGATATATTTGTAGCTAAGTAATATTTTAAAATGTATGTCATTAAAATTGTTATTCTATAAGGAAAAATGCTAACAATTTTTTTTTTTTTTTAAGTAAAGTAAATTTATCAGTGCAATAAGCAAAAAAAAATTTAGTATTTTTGAAATTTCTCTTTTATAAAATTAAAAGAAAAACAATAAAATCATTTTTAAGTATTTCGATCTATCAAGATTATAATATATGATTAATTAATTATAAATTGACTAACCACTTTACTAGAGAATCGAGGATGTTTGATTAAACTCTGTTCTAATCCTCCAATAAAAACATCTACATCGATCTTGTTCTTCAAACCAATCACAGCTATCACATGGCAATTCACCTCCGGCGCGTTAAAGATACGCGCCGCCGGACTAAGTGGTTCTTCCTCCTCTTCTTTTGTCTCCACTCGTTTTGTCTTTATCTTCATTGTTTTCTTTCTCTTTCTTATGCTATTTTCTCTCTTCAATTGTGTAGCATTCATTAGTGCTTAATTACATTTATTTACTTATCTTAAGGTATATAAAAATTGTTATTTTAATAAAAATCCCACGTTAAANAAAAAAAAAAATATATATATATATATATATAATATATATTCTAATTAAATTATATTTGTGTATAACTATAACTAAAAATTAGTATATATATGTGTGTGTAGATAGAGTAGAAAATAGTCATCAATATACATACACAAATATTAACAAAATTAAGCTTTATGAAAAAATAATTATATCAACATCATTAATCTACTATAATTGCATGTGTAATCTACTATTAAGCTTTATGTAATCTTTTTGTTCCATAATTTTTATTTAAAATCTACTATAATTGCATGTGAGGTGTATCCATAAATTTAGGAAATACACGTTGTCTCGCAATAAATACACAGAAACAAATACGTAGAAAATAAGACTAAAAAGACAAGAACATTAATGAATGTTACGTAAATAAATGAAGAAGTTCGTTATAAGTAACTTCTTTGTAACAACAATAAATGTTACGTAGAAAATTAAGTAACTTCTTTATAAATATATAACTAAATGATTTTTTTTAAAATAAATAAATGATTTTTAAAATTTTGTAATTTGATAATCGAGTTTTTCAACCCTTTTCGATAACGAATTTTTTAAAATAAAAATCAAACCCTAAATACAAAATTAAACCCATAATTTTAAAACTAAACCCAAAATACAATCTAGTTTTAGTTTAATTAAATTTTATTATCAGGTTTAATTTTTGAATTTTGGTTTATAAAATCTCATTATCAAAAATTCAAAATTAACAAAAAAACTCGTTTAAATAGTTTGAAACATTTTCACAAAATAAAAAGAATTCCTTATTCAAAACACAATAATCTCTCACACAAACACACACACACACACATATATATTATATAATAACAACTTATTCACTAAAACTTCTACTTTGGACAGTAGCTTTAATGGTTCTTAAAGATTCCTCCCATTCATCACATAATTGATGAGGATCACTAATGACCGTTGGATCTACGGTCAACGAAATCGTCATCTTGTTCATATAACTCTGAAAATGCATAGTCAACGCCTGAAAAAACAAAACCAATAAAATCATCAAAAAATATTAATAAATAAAAAAAATGAAATCAATTAAAAAAAATAATCTAAAAAACTTACATGAGGATGTCCATAAACACTTGGAGCTATATAAGTGATTGGATGTCCATAAAAACTAATTTCATCAATAGGACCAATCATATTCGAAAACGACATCGTTGTGTTTGACATTGTTCTTTTGATTATTTTAGCTGCTACCTACATTAAAAATTATATTAACCACAAACAATAATGTATATAAATAAGTGAATAATTTAATTTTTTTTTTTTTTTTAATTACCTGAGCTCCGAAAAAACTGACAATAATTTTACTTATCATAAATGTTATCATGCCTTCAAATGATTTCTTCTTCTTATCAATATTCGATTTTGCTCTTCGAATATATTCTAATGGATCTTCATGTAACGCTATAGAAAATGGATATATAATATAACCTATTCTATTTCCCCATTTACATTTAGATCCTTTAGACATCAAATTGGCTAGATCCTGATTTGTATAAAAAAAAAAATGAGATTGCTTGTTGATAAGTAATACTATGTATATATATAAGTAGGTGGACTTATATAAGATCTTACTTGAATTCCTGTGGTGGGTCTTAGGTTTATAAGTAAACCTGCTCTTAGCCTAATTCCTCTAGGTAGCTCATTTGAGTCTGTAAATTTATAATTAAATTATTAAAAATAAATTTAAAGTATCTAAGTATGAAATATCCAATTCATATATTCGTTACATTCCATAATATAAAAAAGAATTTAACCAATTTTTTGTTTTAAATTATTATAATTTTTTTATAAACCGCAAAAATTGAGACCTTTTATGCATTTTTATTCGTGACCTCCACCATAGAGTCTAAAAAATGTTTACAAAAGAATTTACAAAAACTAAAGATACACCAAAAAAATTATTATTGAGGATTTTCTGTGATTTTTATGACTTGTATATCATTCTTGGACTGGAGATTAGCTAAAAATTATCATTATCTTTTTCTCATTTTAACTTTTTTTTTTATTAATATATGTGTACTAACCTTAAAAATTTATATTAAAAAACGGAAGAAATATATAAATATAACTATACCGTATTTTCGCTTCAGGTATTGCGAGAGGCTAGCTTCAGTTACTCCAAGAACAACGTCGTTAACGGTCTAATAAATCAAAAAAAAAAAGATTTAAAACTAGATAGGATACATTATAAAATATAGAAAAATCCAAAAAAAAAACTTACTATTTTCATGATATTTTTTATTAGTTTTATATCGTCTAAATCAACACTACGATGAACCAAACGCAGCCGTTTAATCTTATTTCTTCGAAAATCGCCTTTAATCGGTGTTTCAGTATCTTTAAGAAACAATGTTGTAGCAATAAACTTCAACACATCACAAACTGTATTTAAAATCAATATAACCATCGGCCATAAAATACTCTTCAAAATCCACCTTAACCGGGAATTACTTCTTAAACCGGTTATTAACCAAGATAAAGTAGTTAATAACCGGTTTAAACCAGATTTTGACCGGTTCTGATACGGTAGACTTGGAACCTCATCAGGATTTGATGTCTTTCGTGTACAAGCGAGAACAAGAGACATTAAAGACATACCATCACCTAAAGAATGATGCAATTTAAAAACGGCGACGTTTTTAGCGTTTGAAGTTTTTAAATTGAGTAAGTGAAGTTCCCATAATGGTTTAGAAGTGTCTAATGGGATTGTTGTGAGATTTGAGATGTAATCTTCGAGAAACGCGTTTGCGTTTTGTGGTTGCGTTTTGAAGTTTGGTATAATTACATGATTTTCGACGATCACGTTTGTTCGAACCCATTTTTGTTTTTGCCTAGTGTTGTTGTTATTCACCTTAAATAATTTATTGAAATAAATTGTTAGAGTTTATGATAGAAATAAAAAAATATTAAAGTAAAAATATATTTTAATAAAAAAAATATTTACAAAAAAAATATTTAAGTAAGAATTGTTGATATCATTATTAGTTTGACTAAAAAAACGCATGATATTTTTTGTTTTCCGGCTAAGGTCTTCGATAATCACATACCGGCTCTAATTAAATGATATTATTTTACTATTATCGTTTTTACAAACATAATCAAATAAATCAACAAAAATTAAATTTATTTTTAGATAGTGTATAAATTATATATATGAGCATAGAAGATTAATATATACATAATATACTCTTAAAAAGGAAAATTTAGTTTTTGCATCTAAATTGTTTTTTTTAATCACTTTAAACGATCATAAAATAAAATTCTTATAAATAATTAGAATTCTAAATTTGTTGGACTGACCAATTTAGTGGAGAAACGAGGATGTTTAATTAAAGTTTCCGTTAAACCTTGAATAATCACATCAACATCGATCTTTATCTTCGAACCAATCACAGCCATCACATAGCAATTAACTTCCGGCGCGTGGAACAAACGCGCCGTCGGACTAAGTGGCTCCTCCTCCTCCTTCTGTCCTCCGTCGCTTTGTGTCTTTATCTCCATATATATATCTTTCTTTTCTCTCTCTTCTCTACTCTCTCTCTCTCTCTCTCTCTCTCTCTATATTATATATAAATATATACTATAAGATTTACTTACAATATAATCAAGACTTTAACAAAAAAAATTAAACTGTGAATGTTACCATTAATTTATTTAAAGAAGCAACATTTGTAATGAGTTAACTATGATAAAGTTAAATATATTTTGCATAAACTGTGAGATTTTTTTTTTATGTGGAAAAACAGTTAGTATTAAAAATGGTTTTATACGTAACAAAAAGATATTTTTTGTGAAATAAATGTTTACAAATTAGTTTGACGTTAGAATATTATATATGAAAGAAAAATAAAGACACAAATTATCTTATCGATTAGAGACGATTATCAGTAATTTTGTTAAATCCGTTTTTTTTTACCTTAACGATAAAATATCACAAGATCTCGTCAATAAAAACGTTATATATATATATATATAATAATATAAATGTGTATTAATAAATGTCAAGTGTGTCCATATATTGTTTTTCAACCAATTTCTTAAAAAATATTTTATTGTTCTTCCTATTTCTTACGTAACATTCATTAATGATTTAATGTTATTTATTGCTAGATAATGGACAATATTAAGTGATAATTAAAGTAGTAAGAGTCAATATTAAGTGATTATGATATAATTAAAGTTAGCTGCTATTATATTAGATAATGGACAATAAAAAAACTATTATATATATACAAATATATTGTTTTGTGTCCAATTTATTTTTAAAAAGTAATCGTTATATTTTTGGTACAAGTGTTGGTTGAATTCATTTTTCATTTATTAATAAAATTAATCTTAAGAAATTAAACATAAAAAAGCTTCCAATATGGGCCGTAACTAGGCCAAAGCCCATTCAGTAGTCCAATAAAATACTGGACAGTGATTGTAAACTGATAAGCCCATATTTATAACAAAATAGTTTCCATATGATTTTCGCATGTCAATAAAAAATCTATCATATTTAAAATATCCTTATAACTATCTTATTCACTATATATTAATAATATATATTTATATATATATATTGAGAGAGGACTAAAATGTAGAGAAAAGAGTGTTATATATGCTTACAAAATATTAAAGCATAAATCTCATGTAGCAAAAAATAAAACTAAAACATCAATTTTGTAAAACAGAAACATTTATCAAAACTCATACTTATATTAATATTAAAATATTATTGGATATGGTTTTTAAAGCATACGGACCTTTAATACTATTTTTAGTAATAGAATCACAAAGTTACAGATTCATTTAATTAATATAATAACAATATTACTACTTTGAGTACTACCTATTTTCATATGTGTGTTACAAGTTGCTACATTAATATATTTATATATGTATATTAATTATTATGCTTGTTATATTGTCATAACCAAATCACATGGCATGTCTTCGCATTATGATTATTATTATTTTCATTATTATTGTCATCATTATTATTATTATTGTTTTCATTAGACGTTTCATTTGCTGTTGAAATTATGTTAACATATATATAGAAAGGTCACATGTATTATATAACATGCCATGAAATATAAGGATTGTAATAAATTAAACATATATATAATATTTTGTTAACACTTGTTTTAAATAATATATAATTGTAACTTTATTTTTATTGTTATGGATTCCATGTATAGAGATATCATAAAAGTGCATATGTTGACCTTGATGGATTTTTTTTAATATATTCAGATTTATAAATTATATTCGATTCCATGCATAAATTGTTAGCTCTTATTTTAAAGCATCTAACTTTGCCTCTTTTTTTTTTTTGTAAAAAGAAGAATAATTACTACTTTTCATTTACTTAATCTCTAATCATATGTTAAAAGTTATATAATTAAATAAAACTTGAGAAAATATTATTTACAATTCACTTATACGAATATGATTCACTAAAAAATTTTGTTTATTTTATTTTTAAAAGTATTACTTTTACATCATCCATTCACTAAAAAAACCATTTAATAGATATATTATCTAGTGAAATCAATGTATGAATATAATATTCAACCAAAAAGTATTTATATTCCATAAAAAAAATTATTATAGAATATGAAAATAAATTGAACCATGTAAAAAAGTATTTTCCAAAAAATTAGAATTAATTAGCAGCATAAAAAATGGGATTTATATTAACTTAGCTTTGGAGTATGTAAATCTAAATACTCTTTTTTTTTAAATATTAGTCTTAATAATTATTGCAAGAAAATGTTGATAATTCAAAATTGTGAATATATATAACTTACTTCTTAAGTTAGCAACTTTAAAAAATAAAAAGGGACACAAAAGTTCCCAAATATTATACTTCACTAACCAGCTTCAAAAATATTTTTTTATATAAAAAAAAGCTTCAAAAAGATTGGCATATATATAATCACTTTAGTTATATAACACACAAATCTTATCTTTATATAACTAATTAACACTAATATATGCTAAATGCGTGTGTACGTCACAATCTCAGCCCATGATAAATAAAGTTTATTTTTTTTAAAAAAATTATGTTCTTTTGTACCGACTACTTTTTTATAATATTTTTGAATATGTAAAATATCTTTCTTTAGATATAAACTTTAAAATAGATAAATTAATTCTATATTTTTAATTAATTGTTGGATGATATTTGTGAATAATCTAAAATATATAAGAGAATTAAACTTGATGATGTAGTTTACAATATGTTTTAAAAACTTTCATATAAATATACATATAAAAATATAAATTAACACGTATCTTATAACTCTAAAATAACACGTATATATATATATATATATGTATATTGATAATAAAAAAACGCTTATATTTTGTTCCTCTAAAATTACACGTATCTTTTAAAAATTGTCGTATGTTGTATTTAACTAATATAATTTAAATTAAATGAATTTTACATATATACCAATTTTAAATTATTATATAAATTCAGAAATTGGAAAAGAAAAAAAAAACGTGAGATGTCGACGTAATCAGAAACATTGGGGTCCTTTTTTATTATT
>KE152395.1:12716-35875 GCA_000411095.1 Aethionema arabicum | reverse complement strand
ATATATATATCCTAATTTTATAATTCACAAGTAGGGAAAAAGAAATTTTTTTGCATCCTCCTATCGACACGTAATTTTTTATGATGTGTCACCTCCACAAATTTTGTCAATTTAAAATCTATTATTTATGAATTCAATTTTTAAAATAAATTAAAATTGTTTTATCGCTAATTTTATGAGAGATTTTAGGAGATATTATATATTTTTAAAAGATTATTTTTTTAAAAATTAACTTAACCACCCACGACATTTAAAAAAACACCCTTGAAAATATTATAACCGTTGTGTAATAGTTTCTCCAAAAAAAAAACTATAACTCAATCTCATCAATTCATATAGTTTGTTACTTAGGGCGTGATTGATAGAATGACTGTTACTGTGAGTGGTTACTTTTAATTTTTTTTGTATAAAAAAAACTATGATTTTTGTTAGGATCAATTGCTACCTTGCTTTTTGTTGCCCACATTCTGTCTATATTACTCCTTTGACTTTCACGATAAAAGACTGGTTTTCTGTAATTATTTTTAAATTCGAAAATATGGTAATTACTTAAAAATCTTGTGACTTTGAATTATTTACATGACCCACCCAAGAAAACCCATCCGAATTTTGACCCAAACCCAGAAACCCACCCAAAACCAATTAATAAAACTTAACCAATTCAATATCCTTATTTTATAATTCACAAGTAGGAAAAGAGAAAATCTTTTGCATCCTCCTATCGACACGTAATTTTTTTATGACGTGTCACCTCCACAAATTTTGTCAATTTAAAATCTATTATTTACAATTCAATTTTTAAAATAAATTAAAATTGTTTTCTCGCTAATTTTATGAGAGATTTTAGGAGATATTATATATTTTTAAATGATTATTTTTAAAAAATTAACTTAACCACCCACAGCATTTAAAAAAACACCCATGAAAATATTATAACCGTTGTGAAATAGTTTCTCCAAAAAAAAACTATAACTGAATCTCATCAATTCATATAGTTTGTTACTTAGGGCGTGATTGATAGATAACGACTATTACTATAAGTGGTTACTTTTAAATTTTTGTTGTATAAAAAAACTATGATTTTTGATAAGATCAATTGCTACCTTGCTCTCCGTTAACCACATTTTGTCTTATATTACTCCTTTGACTTTCACGATAAAAGACTGGTTTTCTGTATTTATTTTTAAATTCGAAAATATGGTGTTTACTTAAAAACCTTGTGACTTTGAATTATTTACATGACCCAGCCAAGAAAACCCATCCGAATTTCGACCCAAACCCAGAAACCCACCCAAAACCAATTAATAAAACTTAACCAATTCAATAACCGAATATTTGAATCAAAAATTAAAAAAAAAAATAAAATTGAACCAAGATCTTAAAAATTAACCGAAATTAATCCAATTAAACCAAACTATGTAGTAGCCAACATGTACATAACCTCCCAATTTTCCCCCAAATGAACCCTAATCCCTTAATTTCAAAATCATCCAACCGTTATCATCTCCCTCGCGATTATTCTTCAGTAACCCAAAAAACAGAATCGAAAACTAGTGATACTATCTCTTAGAAGCAAAAACGAAGCCATGGCGAGAACAAAGAATGGCTCCATATGGTTTCCCCTAAGAACACCCTCCGTGAGTGAAGAGAGAGCAAGTCGCGAAAACGAAGAAATGGAGACAACAGGTCCTGATAAAATGCATATTAGGCCTGAATTTTACAACAGGTCCATGAAGATTGCAACTTGGTGCTATGTTGCACATGCAGTGAAGACTTTGGAGAGTGGTCTGGAGCAGTTTGAGATGGATTGGTTTTTGAGTCATCCCCAATTCTGATACTTCTTCCATATGACACGGAAAGAAAATCACAAGACGATGGGAATCTATATTTTCCTACTGCGGACGGCAAAAACGGTGAAGAGGAATGAAGCGTGGTTTGTGGTTAATTGAGTTCACATTAGGTACTCCATGGGTGAACATACCCTAATATTGGATCTGAATTATCGTCCGTACCCAAAAAACTATGAAAGACATGACAAAATAGTTTGTTGAAAAATACTTCAAGGGTAAAACAGTTACTCACCAAGAGATAGAACAAAAATTTATATCCATGAGGAAGGCAACTCCTGATAGGTTGAAGATGAGAGTTTTATTCTTCCTTTCAAGTGTCATGAAGGGAAGCGCGAAGACGGGTAAGGATGCTAGTGTAGTAGACCCACTATTCCAAAGGATAGTGACCGATCTCGACTACTGCAAGACATTTCCATGGGGTCGTCCGACCTTCTTTGACACTCTACGTGAGATCAAGCACATGATGAATCTCTTAAATGGCGAGGTGAATAAATTGTATTGCAACTTCTCATGCTTCATCATACCTTTGGAGGTACGTTATTTACTTTTGAAGTTGTTGATGTATTTTTCTGTTTAGTTCGATGTATGAATTGATGTAGGTGTTTTTAATTGCAGCTTCTAGCGTTCGAGGCGATCCCCAACTTGATGGCGAAATTTAGAGAGGAAGAAAAAAGTAATCGCAGTGGGTGTCCCCGTATGTGCAAGATCAAATTCAGGATTACATCGATGAAAGGGTTCCCAATAGAGAACATCTATGATGCACTCGGCGAGAGCAAAGTTAGTTAATAGTATAACCGGTTGTTATGTTTACACTTTGACCATTAGAATGTGTTGTCTTAGTTGACCTGTTAGTTGTTTAGGGTTGTACTTTTACCACTAGCAATATTTGAATCTTAGTTAACCCATAGTTGTTTTGAAGCCTGTTTTTTGTTTTTATACAGGATATCCACAATATACTAATGCCAATCGATGATGAAATAACGTCGTTTATGGCATCGTCCTATATTGCGGAAGAAGATGAAGACCTGATGGATGGCATTGTTGATACGTGGACTCGGCGATTGGTGAAGGGAAAACCAGATCAGTTTCGTTTGAGAGTCTATGGAGGGAGAACAAAGATTTTCGTAAAGAGAAACAGATCGAAGAGAAACAGCGTAATGCGGATAAGTCCCAGAAGACTAGGAAAGTGGAAGTGGATCACGAGACTCAGAGGACAACCATGACCCTATGGGCAGAATTGGGCACGAAGTTAGATGAGATGAGCATAATCTTGGTTGCAAGTATAGATAAACTAAGCAAAAGGGTAGATAACATTGACGAAAGGGTGATTGACATTCACTACAGGTTAAGTTATGTTCAAGAACTAGCATTGTCCCTATCTACTGCTAATCCTATTTGTGCACCATCGGAGAATGAGGAAGATGAGTCACTGGAAGAAGAGAAGGACAAAGAAGAGAAGGAAGAAGAAGAAAAGGAAGAAGAAGAGAAGGAAGAAGAAGAAAAGGAGGAAGAAGAGAAGGTAGAAGAGGGAGATGAGGAAGAAGAGAAAGAGGACGAAGAGAATGATGTGAAGAAGACGAAGAATAAGAAAACATACTCGGAGTTGAGAAGAAAACCCTTTGAAGTATGAGAGACCAGGCGTAGGAAACGTGTCCGCAAGAATGGTGATGCTTGACCATTTAAGTTTTATGTCTTATGTTGAATGTGTTATGTTTTTTCGGTTTTAGGACAATCATATCAACTTAAGACAACTACGTGTTTTGTGTTACGTTTGAAGTTGTTGGTTTTACGACAATCACCAAAACTGGAGACAACTATGTCTTGTGATGGTTTGAGGTTTTAGGACAACCATAAAAACTGAAAACAACAGTGTGTTATTAACGCACTCAAAATTTAAACACAAACGACTTAACACACATAACATGAAAAAACACAGAAATTACACAGAAAAATTTAAAAACAAACAATTTAAACACATAAAAACCCTCAGCATACTACTTAAACTTCAGCTTCTGCAAGTGTTGCTTCCAGCTTCTGCACCCTTGATTCCAGCTTCTGCACATTTTCCTTCAACTCATCAATTTCAATAGTCATCTCCAGAATGAGTGGTCCCATCTTATGAGCCTTTACCTTATATTCCTCAATTTCAATGGTCTTCTCAACACGCCTCATTTCCAGTTTATCACCCTTTGCTATCAATTTGGAGGCTTCAAGGTCCTTCTTCGCCATATCGAGGTGTATGCTCTCAATCTTTGACTTAAGGGAGTGGATCTCTTCCATAACGGTCTCATCCCACCAGCGTCGGAAATGAGGAACCGACGGTGTTCCACAACACGCGTAGTATCTCCTGCCCTTATGTGGTCCATCAGGTTCCTCTTGGAGAGTCATACGTGCTCCACAAAAGCACATAGAACGAAACCCCTCGGGTATACCTTCGGACATGAGCAGGTCTAGAAAACCGACGTTTTCTTCGCTTGAGCTACTGTCACTATTGATTAGGCCATAGTCACACTCTCTTTTATGGTACATTTTTAGAGGAGAGCCACAGTTGGTTGGAATGAAATAAAGAAAGAGTAAGGGGAATTTAAGGCAAACGTTTAGGGTTTAGGCGGATTTGGGGGAAATTGAAATTGAATTTCCAATTTTTCACTTTGGCGGTTGTTACAAATCGGTTTTAAGGGGTTTTGAGGGATATTTGAGATTTAAGGGAAATTTGAATTTTAATTCGAGATTTTTCAAAATTCAAAAATTTTAATTCGAGATTTTTCAAATTTTTTGGGTTTAGTAAACAGTTGTTCCGCGAGTTGGGCGGTTATTCACCCTTTTGGGTTTTCTGTTTACGAAATCTTCTGTTTACTAATACTTGCACTTTTGTGTTTTTTAATTTACTAATAGTTGTTATATTTGCTTAATTAAAATTACAAACACAAACGAATGGGATCCAACAAAAACATAGGTTGAACACATAAAACACAAACGGATCCAACAAAAGCTAGCAATTGATCCAAACATAGGTTAACAACATAAAACACATAACACACATAAAGATCCACACATAAAATACATAAACAAACTTGCACCACTTAACCCATATTTATACTGGTACCGTTTGCGCCACTTGCACCGTTTGAACAACTTGCACCGCTTGCATCACTTTCACCAAAAACTTGTAATTCCAGTATTTTAACCTTCCGCTTCAACTCTGCAATTTTAACTTTCTTGTCGAATAGCTCTGATTCAAGTTGCGCTTCAATCATATTCATTTTTTCCATGATGGTCTCATCCCACCAACATCGAAAATGAAAACCCGATCGTGTCTCATTGCAGGCGTAGTATCTCTTTAATAGTTCTTCTTATAGAACCATATCCCCTCCACAAATACACTGAAGAGGTATTCCATTGGGTCTACCTTAATATTCCCAAACAGGTTCCTCGTTTGAGTTTTTGTCACTTTTGTCACTATTGTCGTCCATTTAGGGAGAGGAAGGGTTTGAATGACAAAAGATAATGAAATTTGGGTTTGAATCTTCGAGAATAGAAGTTAGGTTAAATCTCTTTGATAAGGGTAGTTTAAAGGGAAATAGGAAAGGGAACTAAAAATCGGCGGTTTATAGCCGAAATTTAGGAGATTTATGAGGGATTTACGGGGATTTTAAGTGCAAAATTTAAGAATTTCAATTTCCCTGCGAAATTAAAATCAACGGGAAAATTAAAATTTTTGGGTTTTATCAAACAGTTGTTCTACCAGTTTTCCAGTTGTGCGATATTTCTAACATTTGCATTTTTTGGTGTTTTCGTTTATATGCAGTTGAACGATTACTAATGGTAGTGATTGTAGTTTCACACTTGTAATTGTACGTTTTCTATGTATTTAATAGACATCACAAAAAAAATAATTGTCAAATACACATTGTACTCAACTTATGTTTCATGACTTTTTGGTGGTAACAAAAGAACCTTTAAAAGTGCAAGATTGTTTATGGACAAAGTTATGCATTGTGATGTACATTATTTTTTTTAAATCATTTTTTTCTATTTTGATCATCTTATATACTATATCGAGACAAGTGAATCTCACATTAGATCAAAAAAACTTTTCATGAACAAGTGCAAAACTTTTACAAAGCATGTGTACCTAGTGTTACGTAGTTGTCCGAACAGAAATCCAAAATAAGTTACTGGAAAAATGGTGTTATCATAGTTGTCCCTAGTGTTACACAATTGCCCAAACAGAGATTCGAAACAAGTTACTGGAAAAATGGTGTCATCATAGTTGTCCATAGTGTTACACAATTGTCCAAACAGAGATACGAAACAATGTCCTACAATTGGAAAAACCTTTAATCTTGGGTGTTTTGTTCATCATCGCCATTACTATCCTCCGAGACGTCAGCTATAGTACCTCCTGAACTGTCACGAGCTTTCGGACGTTTTTCTCCGGCCGAAGGGGTCCTAGTCTCTTGTAGTCTTCCCTTTTTTGGACGGTACTTTGGCGGGTTCGGCTTTAATAGTCTTATATGTTCGACGATTCCATGCCATTGACTTTCATGTGGGACTGGATAGATAGTCCTGTAATATGCTAGTGTCCACGTATCCATTTGATAATATCTTGAGCACAAATCATGTATATGGATATCTTTGGGTCTTCCTTCCATCTTCATGTACGCAAAGAGAGCGACTATTGCATGCACACAAGGATACTTGTTGATGTCAAAACATCTGCAAGTACAAGTTTTGTTATTCAAACTCACCAAATAACCATTCCCATCTTTACCAATCACATTGTATTCAGTCAAGAACAAATTTAACGCGTCAACTTTCAATTTTTTTGCGATCTTGCACCTATGCGACAACTCCTTCTCAAGAACAGGCACCAATTTTTTGTGCATTCGTCCCACCGACGGAATCTTTCCTGTGTTTGTTAAACCACTCTGCAAGCTTTTCGATGACCGTGTCCATCAAAAGTAGCAACGAGTACTTTCTTACCTTCCTGAACACATTCAACGATTCCAAACTGTTTGTCGTGTTTATGTTAAATCTTTCCCCCTGGAAAATAACATCTTGCCCATTTCTCTGGACCCTTGACCACTTTTTCTTCCAAATACTTCACAGCTTCGGGGTATACTATACTAAAATCCACATAATTCCTAATGAATTCTCCCTCTGTGTACATCGTTGTCAACTCCCTGAATCTCTGTGCACATGGTTCTTTATCAAGGTAGAGACTTTTAATCTAATATTTTGTGATAAATGGTATATACAAAATCCATGTTGCGCTCTCGGGTACAGCTGAGAAATAGCCCTGATGAGACTTGCATTTTTATCACTAATCCAAACAAATTCTGGATCATTTCCAACGATACTTCGCATTTGAGTGAAAAACCAATTCCAGCTTGCGTTTTTCTCGTCATCGAGTATCCCAAAGGCAATGGGATAATGGTGACGATTGGGATCCTGAGTTTTCGCAAACACAAGCACACCCCGACTGACAGTTTTAAGATGTGTTATATCAACACTAAGAACTTTCTCATTGCCACAAACCCTTCAATGCAAGCTCCCCACGCGACGAACAAGTATTTGAACCTTCTCTTTCTGTCCAACTTATAACTTGTTACCGATCCGGGATTCAACTTCTCTAGCATGTACAAATATGAAAGAAAAATCTTGTAATTCTCAACTACATTCCAACGAACACAATTCACTGCCGTTTTCTTCCCCCCTCAAAGCGGTCGCATAAGACACCTCCATCCCGACTTCATTTTGGATCAAACCGATGATAGCTTTAGCCGATGGTGTGTCCAAACAACCTGGATAAAAATGGTTCAAAACTTTGGCCACCAACTTAACTGTCCTTTTCCTTCTATTGGTGGTTGTACTCGTCTTAATAGGAGAACATGAATGTTTACTCCGGTATCTAACAACTTTCCATTTACCCAACTTACCAAGTCTCACCACTCTTACATACCAATTACACCCAAAAGCGCGACATTTCACCACATACCTCCAACTATCCAAGTTACATATTCTAAAGTCAAAACATTTGGCATAGGCTACTCTCATAAGTATATCTTGCGCCTCAAACTTAGATGCAAATTCGTCATATAATTTCATCTTCGTTCCATCATACCATTCTCTCACGTTTGGATGTTCGTTTCCATCAAATGGCAATAGAAGCTCACCAATTTCAATTATCTCTTTTTTGGCCTCATTGTCATCCTTGCCAACATCTTCATCTTCACTATCATCCCCATCCTCACTATCATCGTCATCCTCACTATCATCTTCATCCACACCATCCCATTCATTGTTGTCGTCGTCTTCATCCACATTCATCTTGGGTTTACCCTCATCATCCCCTTCCCCAAATGGTTTATTAGGTTCTTCTTCCTCTTCTTGTTCGCAAGTAATTATGACATTTTTACCTATAATGTTTGATTCCATCTCCTCATAATTCTTCCCAAACGAACTATCGACCTCTCTAATGACCGCTTCCACGTGTAAAAGACTAAGACACCCCTCATTCTTATTCCCTAAATAACTATCGACATCACCATCATCAAATATGTATGTTGGACATTTATCTTCCAGCAAGAAATGAAAGTAGTCAAGTTTGAGTCCTGTAGTGCCTCTATCTATCCCAATCTTCTTCGCTATCACATCCTCTAACAACGAGTGAGTGATCTATTTCATGGATGTTGTGTTTAATGTTATAACATACACACGACGTTCGTTTGAATTCCATTGATTACCATCTTTATCTTCCACGTAAGCTCCTCCATATTTAAAATGAATTAGTGTTTTCATCATTGCACCTACCATGGAAAACCTGAGAGACAAAGATTACCCCATTCAGTCTTCTTAAAGTATTCCTAATTGCACCAATTGTTCCTAATTGAACAGTATTACTAATTGTACCAATTGTTCGATTTCAGGATTCTTTCCTTACACCTATTTGACTTTTTGGGAATTACTGTGCAACGATAAATCCCGATAGAATGATGCTTAAAAGTTCTTTACCCAACTAAAATCACCTTATTGCTATAGTATTTTACGGATCGTGTTCTACTGATATCGAATTTTTTCCAATTTAAAACTGAAATCGACATGAAACCTAATTCAAATCCAAATTTGGTTAAAATAGATTCAATTGCTTAAATCAAAGATTCGAGCTTTAATTGACTGACCAAATGCAATTGGATGAAGATGCAAGCTCCAAACAAGAAGATTTAAGCTTCAAAGTCTCGGTTATGGAACTTCAAGCTTCAAGATTTCGGTAATGGAGCTTCAAGATTTCGTTATTGGAGCTTCAAACTTCAAGGATTCACGTCACTATTCAAGCTTCAAGCATCGCGAGTTTATATATGGAGCTTAAAATCGGGGTTTTTCATGGGGATGAAGAAGATCGAGCTGGAGATATGGGGGATGGGTGGATGTACAACAATCGTGATATATCCCTATTAAATGGGGATATTAATTGATTTAGGGATTGATTTGGTTAGGGTTGGGTGGGTTGGTTTTGGTACTCGGGTTTGGTTAAAATTGATTTTGGTTTAGATTTTATTTATTTTTATTTAAAAAAACTAAGGGTAGATTGGTAAGTTTAGTGATGCTAATTATTCTATTCAAGGCGGAAGTATTTTAGTAGTAATCAGAATACTCTTGATTTACTTTAGTCAAAGAAGATCAATATAACAATTGATCATTTTCGTTAACAGTGATTTTAAGTTTTTCCTAAAGCCACAAATTACTTACTTTTAAAACTTTACAAAAACTAAGAAGAAAAAATAAAAAAATAACTGTGAGCAAATTTATGAGCGGTTATGTATTTAAAGTTTAATTGGCAATATTATTTAAGCTGTTAAAGACACTAACAGCAGGGACAACTGCTTACCAATCACCCCCTTAGATGGGAATATGGCAAAGAAGATGGTGGTGCCACAAGAAATAGAGAAAATAAGACCTCAACAAAAAGTCAAAACAATATTGGTAAAGAAGAAACAAATGTTTCGTTTTTCTCTTATTTTTTCCACAAAATAATCTAATTCTAAAATAACTTATGTGTGTGTGTTTTTTTTGTTTTATCAAATGTGTGTTAGAGAGTATACAAGGAGAGGAAAAAAACTTTAAATTTGTGGAGAGGTAAGAGAGATGAGTTTGCAAAATCAAATTTTATTTTACAATAAATTAATTTGTTTTTTAAATCAAAACAAATTTTTAGATATTCTCGCAATCAGAGATGAAAAAAATTGATTTTTCAATATTTTTTATTTTAAATCATTTTGAGTTTTTAGTTATTCCCAACTTTTATGTAACAAACTATAAAATTTATAGTTATTTGAGATATGATTTTCTAAAACAAGTTATCATAAGTTTTTTATTAGGTTTGAAGAAAAAATGTATATTTCTGATTATTGAAAAATAGTATTTGTACGATAAATATAATATAAATATGTATTAGTAAATTTATGGTTTTTTACCATTGCACTTAATAAAAAAACGCTTGAAACAATGTACGATAGATGTGAATGTATGTTAATTGTTTTTTTTATTAAAAACCAAATTACACACCCGTTTTAATATATAGGTTACTACATATGTTTTAAAATTATAGTATTTAGCTTTTTTAGAACAATTTTGCATGTAAGTTTTTTATATTAAATATTACATTACATACATAAAATTTTAAATACAAAAAAAAGTCAATTATCTTTTTATTGATGTTTCACAAAATAAATTCATAAAATATATACATCTAAAATATATTTTTTTAACGATGTATTTCAAATTTCAAATACATCTAAATTTCAAAATTTTAAAATTATATACGGAAAAACAAAATTTTGTAAATAAATCGATAAATGGGTTACATGTGTTTTAAAATTGAAAATCATCTAACTTTATGTATATTACAAACCATCAAAGTTTTAAAACGTTTCCATGTCTTTTTGGTTGTGATATGATTAACATGCTACCAATTAAAAAACATTAATACTGTCAAATAATAATTTATACCGATAACTGAAAACCAAAAAATTATCACTTTAATTATAAAATTATATTTAATTATACAAATATTGTGCTTCTGCATAGCAGTGGCATAAACACCTAGTATATATATAATTATGATGAGCTTTTTTTAAATGTTTTCACATGAGTTTGTGTCGTTAAGCATATATATATATATNTGTGTCGTTAAGCATATATATATATATATATACTAAAATTTTCCCTATGAATTAGGCTATTATAAAAAATCTAAACAAAATAATTAAATTATTTCTAAAAACATTAAATACGCAATTTTTTATATTTTAGTTATTTAAATTGCTAAGTTAGAATTGTTTTTTTTAAATGAATGTTTGTAAACAAAAATGTCAAAAGTTATATTAAATTAATATTAAATTATTAATGTAAGAAATTAATATTTGTAAAACATTAAATTATTTTTTCAGTTACTTATTTTAAATTATATTTGAAAAAAAATGTTAAAAGTATTTTAAATTTCTACTCTAATTTTAGTAGAGTTATTCAATGATGTTTTATCGGTTGTTTTTGCTAAATGGAAAACTGAAATGGTGTTTTTATGATTGTATTGGTTAAACTGAAAATTTAAACAGTCTAATAGACTATAATATTTTAAAAAATACATTAGTAATTTTGTAAGCAATTTAATATTTGAATATTAGATTATAGTATAAAAAACACATTACTAATTTTGTAAGATGATTATAGAGTAAACTTAAATCTACTATTTACCTACTCTTTTTTCTTGGCAAAACCTTTGTATCCTCTTTCTTCTTTGTTTTTCTTTTTTTCGTTTCTTTATATACATGTTGTGCATATTAACTAAAAAAATCAGATAAAATAAATTAGTTAGAATAAAAAAAACTGATTTTTAGATAAAATAATAAATTATGAAAAAAATTATAATTTAAAAAATATATAATAAAGAAACTTCTAGTTTTAATTAACAAATTTGTCGTGGTAAACAAACATCTTTCAATTGAGTTACAATGACATATATCGTGAATAAGTGATCAATTTAAGGATATCTCAAAAATGTACTTCTTAAATAATATATAAGAGATATGACAAATTATTTTGTTTAGTGATTAGTTTTTTCTAATACATATCATGATTTCTCACAAAATAAATGTTTATTCGTTTTTCAAATAATATATAGGATGTATCGCGTAAGGCCATGTGCAACGGAGACACACAAAAAAAGTCTTATTAAAAAAAAAGGAAAAGAGAGAAACGTAGAGAGAGTGAGGGAGGAAGAGAGAGAAAGGAAGAGGGAAGAGTGAGAGGGATTTTCAACATGTCTCCAAAAATCATATTTTAACACTTTTTTCATTTTTTAGTCACTTAGTCTTATTTTTAATAGGATCAAGACCTGCAGAAGACAAATTGCACGCTGGAAATCAGATCACAAGCTCAATTCACAAAAAAGATTAAAGAAATACAAGAATCAATCCACAATCTGACTCACCAATCAAACTTTAATCAAGAGACCCTCACAGAACTAAAACAAGAGCTTAGCATCGAACTACAACTAGAAGAAATATATTGGAGACAAAAAAGCAGGACCACATGGTTAGAAAAGGGTGATAAGAACATTGGTTACTTTCATGCCATAACCAAATCAAGAAGACTACGAAATAGAATTTTTTATCTCAAGGATGAGAATGGTAAGGAGGCTTACTCAGAAAAGGATTTAGGGTCCTTAGCAGAAGGCTACTTCCAAGCATTATTCAATGACTCTGCACCCAATCAAACTCACCTCCTAGCCAGCTCTGTTCCTCAACCTGTAGATCCCGTCCCCCCAAGGCAGCTTCCAAATCTCAGAAGCTCAAAATGCACACCTCATCAGACCGGTAGAGAGGCAAGAGCTAAAGGATGCAGTATTCAGTATTCCAGCAGGAAAAAGTCCCGGTCCCGATGGAATGTCAGCAAATTTTTATCATCAGTTCTGGGAGCTGATTGCAGAAGATCTTCAAGCAATGGTAAACAAATTCATGGGGACAGACAAACTAGAAGACGATCTGAACAATACCAACATATGCCTGATCCCAAAGCAAGCATCAACATCAAAGCTCTCAGATTTCAGACCAATAAGCCTATGTAATGTCAGTTACAAAATAATTGCTAAGATACTGGCTTCACGTCTCAAACCTTTCTTACCTCATATCATCTCGGAGACCCAAGCTGCTTTCGTTGAAGGACACCTAATCACAGACAATATCCTGATTGCTCATGAAACTTTCCACAGCCTGCGCACAAACCCAAAAATCTCAGAAGACTATGTAGCAATAAAAACTGATATGTCTACGGCTTTTGATAGGATGAAATGGAGCTTTCTAAAGGATTCACTACACTACTGGGGATTCTCAGATCACTGGATTAAGCTAATCCTAGAATGTGTTTCTACGGTCAAATATAAGGTCCTAATCAATGGGAATCCGCACGGTCATTCAACCATCCAAGGGTATCAGACAAGGTGATCCCCTATCACCTTATCTATTCGTAATGGGGTCTGAATTACTAGTAAGGCTACTCCGAAACGCTGAAGAGTCTAAAGCAATTGCTGGAATCAAAGTAGCAAGGCACTCACCCCCATATCCCATCTCTTGTTTGCGGACGACTCCCTCTTCTTCTGCAAGGCATCCCAACAAAAAATCCAGCAGATCAGAAACATTCTAGACCATTACTGTAGGAAATCTGGACAACTAATAAACTACCATAAGTCAAGTCTCACCTTTGGTAAGAAAGTGTCTGAATCTTCAAAAATACTAGTTAAGTCACTACTCAATATTTCTAAAGAAGGAGGCTGTGGATCATACCTTGGTCTGCCCGAGTCTTTAGGAAGACGGAAAGGAGAGGCTCTAAATTTTTTAGTTGAAAGAATCACCAATAGACTAAGCGGCTGGCATAACAAATTCCTATCCCAGGCGGGGAAAGAGGTACTGTTAAAAGCCGTGGTCCAGTCATTACCGTCTTACTCCATGTCGGTCTTTAGGCTCCCAGCAAGTACCTACAAGAAAATCACCTCAACAACATCAAAATTCTGGTGGCAGCATAAGGGAGGAAGTATGGGTATTCACTGGAATTCATGGCCAAAACTTTGTAAACTAAAACAAGATGGTGGGCTGGGATTCTGAGACATCCAGCATTTTAATACTGTCCTGCTAGGTAAGCAGCTATGGAGAATGACTCAACATCCAGACTCTCTACTTACTCAAGTTTTCAAAGGAAAATATTTCCAAAAATCTACTGTCCTAGAAGCCACAGTGGAATCCAGACCATCAATAGTATGGCGAAGCATACTCTCAGCACAAAGTTTGATAAAATCTGGCATAAGAAAGACCATAGGATCTGGTTTGGATACTTACTTATGGACGGAGCCCTGGATACCTGATGCAACAGCAAGACCTCCGAATCAATCAAGGTCCACCCCAATCTGCTCTGAGAAAGTCAGCGATCTCATCATCCACGCCTCACGCGATTGGAACATATATGAGCTGCAGAAATGGTTTGAGGATGCAGAAATTTAGTTAATCAAGAGACTAAAGCTAGGATCCCTTAACATCAGAGACTCCTACACATGGGATCTCAACCCGGACGGCCACTATTCAGTTAAGACAGGATTTAATAAGGTGAACAACATTGATGAAACCAGACTCTTAAATCCAAGTATTCAGCCAATTTTCCAAGGAATATGACAACTTCAGTGCAACCCAAAGATAAAACACTTTCTCTGGAAGATAGCTACAAACAATGTTCCAGTAGCAGTTAATCTGCTAAAGAAGCACATTCAAGTCGACCAAATATGCAAGAATTGTGGACTCTATCCAGAAACAACCAACCATTTATTCTTCGAATGCACACACACTAGACTACTATGGTCTCTAGTAGGAACACCCGGAGCAAAGACTCGAGATTTCAATAGATCAGTATATGCCAACTTAGGCCAATTATTGTTCTACAAGAGTGACGACACGCACGAAAGAAAGAGGAACCAAACCTTTCCTTGGGTGATTTGGCTTATATGGAAACACCGAAATGAGGTCAGGATGCATTCTAGAACATCCACACTTCCAGAGCTCGTTAAGCGTATTCAGGAAGAAGAAGAAGATTGGATCAGAGCAAGACCGACTAATCCTGCCAACCCCAATCCCATACGCCCGTCGATTACCACCCACTGGACGAATCCGCCGGTAGGTTGGTTAGCATGCAATTGCGATGCAACCTGGGATAAATCAAGCTCTCATGGTGGAATTGGATGGATACTAAGGGACCACACAGGAGAAACTATATATTGGGGAGCAAAGAGGATTCCAACCTTGTTGTCGCCGCTTGTCGCTGAAGGAGAAGGGCTTTTATGGGCGATGGAGCAGATCAGGCGAATAGGGAAAAGGAATGTCGTTTTCATCTCGGACAGTCGGCTGCTAGTGGAGAATCTTCAAGGACCAAATCGCTTCAACACCCTCATATCGATCAGACAACAATTCTTAGATCTGCAATCAAAAATCGGATCTATGAAGCTTCAATTCCAAAAAAGAGAAGGAAACAAAACAGCTGATGCGATCGCGCGACATACACTTACCTTCAATTCTTATTCCGCAATCGTATCTCCTACTCTCCCTTCTCATTTTATCTCATTTGTAAGAGGCGATATGCCTCAAAACCAAAACAATTAAACACTTCATGCAATTCTATTTCGACGAAAAAAAAAGTCATATTTTTAATATTATTTTAATCTAAAATTTGTTTGTTAGGGAGCTCTAGAGATGACTATTGAACTTGCCCTAAATCACTCGTAAGTGTTTCTCTTTTATTCTTCGATCACCCCATTCAAATTCACTAAACAGCAAAAGATTGCATTTAGATCGATTTGTGATTTATACAAGAAAAAAATGGGGTTAAAAAAAATGATATAGAAAACGTATACATTAAAAAAAAAACGGATACAGTGATGGATGGGTTTTGAATAAATGTAATGGAATTTGAGTCTATTGATAAATCATGTGTGAAATTTATTTTCTCCAAAGAACGATATTCGGCGGTCCATATCCCTATTCTAAATTACTCGTTCGCAAAAACCTCTGAAGAAAGATGGAGAAGGAGAGATCAGAGATTTCGTCAACGGAAGCTGTTCTTCTTGGAGCCCTAGCTCCAGGCGTCAATGTATGATCTCTTACCCCTTTCGATGCCGATACACTTCATTGGTTCATCTATCTTTCAAAAACCCTAATTTCAGGAATTTTACAGGCTCCAACATGGAACACTCTGAAATTCGCGTTTCTTCTGCTCGGTCTCTGTCTCGCTTTCATGCTCTCCATAGCTTTCACCAGTGGCCAATCCATTTTGCTTCTCCATGTCTCCTTTCTCATTATAATCGCCGTTACTCTCTTTTTCCTTCTCAGTTGGTATGCCAATTTTGCTGTATATATATATATATATATATATCGATTTCTGCTCTACTAATTCTATAATTCGTTTCTGTATTAGATCTGATCCAAAAGTTTCTCCGGCATTGGATTGTGCACAACCCTTGTGTAAATTTGATTTGTTCTCTGAACTTTGGTTTTACATCAGATGGTTTTGACTTTATGTGTACAACTAGATCTAGGTGCTGAACTTCTGGTCTCATTTCATGATTCTCTTGAATAATTCTTCATATTGCATTTCCTCATTGGGTTAAGGGTTAGATGTTTTGGGTCCTCAGTTCTCTAGTTTTGTATATCCTTGGAGAATATCTGATCTTTCTCCTCTTACTCTGGTCATCCAAGGTTTCTAAGGTTTTACTTGTGGGCTGGAAACGTAGGAAAGAGAATAATTAAAATGCTTTGTTTTGCAGGTTTCTTGCTCAGACTGGCCTAGTTCAAGTGGAGACACAAATGCAGGACTTAAACTTAGCACCTAAGGATAAAAGCAGTTGAATCATGCACACGCCAGAAAAATCCTAGGCTTTCTTTTATTTGCTCAGCTACAGGACACATCTATCAGATCAGACAACAATGAACTGAGATCAAACAAGCAGGAAGATATGATTGACACAACATTCGATGTAGAATTGCATTCGATGTGTGTGTTGGCTAGATTATTATTGGGCATTGATTGTTATCACTATGTGATCCACTTTTCAATGGGGTTTCACTGAAACTTGACATGTTGGGGTACCATCTTGCATCTTTGTCTATTATGATAGTTAATGAACACATTAAACATTGTCTTTGGTGCAAAATAAAGATATCTTTTACCTTATTCCTGAGGATTTTAGTGCTACTGATCATTGTTTTCACTTTTTGTGTCAAGATCAAACACTAGAATAAGATCTATGATCCAGAGGGCAAAAGAAAATTATCCAGTAACTTGATGAATCATCAGCCTATGTCATATAGCCCAGGTATGAAGTCAGTTTGTAGCATTCTCTTTTGAATTAACTAAGATCAAAGTTTTCTTTACAGATTTTGGACAATTTTGGACACCAACAAAACCTTATCACAAAAATCAACTTGGGTGATAGCTAGAAAAAACAGAAGAATGCAGGTTATTCATCAACAACAAGAACAAGGAATGCAAGATGGCTAAAGTGCATGAGGATCAGAAGTTTGTCAGGGCCTTAAACTTGAATCTTTTTTACAATGCATAAAGCTTGCATCAAATATAAAAGAAAAGGAGCAAGTGCTATACAAACAACATCTACACAGTTTTGTCCTTTGATTGGAATCAATAAAGAGACGTTTTTGATCTTTAACTCACTCCTACATCTTCAGTTCTTCATATATGCAGGAGAAGGCCCGCTTAAACTCGGACCATACTCGTTCAACCCTTCTTTCTCTCTCAGAAACCGAAGAAACGGGCCTGGGTCGTCTATGTAATCACTAGCCATGATACTGAGGCCATAGCCATTTGTTGTTCTTTGGTGACCGTTACAGGTCTTCTCATCTCTAGACTCGTAGTCTTCTTTGTAGACCTGAGGGTAAAACATTGAGTTTCCATGACGGATCGTCGGTTGATCATCTGGTGTACCATACCTATCCAAGAGACTAAACTTGGAAGACCCGCGAGCCAAGAAGTCCTTCAAGTTACTTGATCTTTGAGCTTGATAGGAATAGGCTGGTCCAAGATTCTGACTTTCTCTATACCGTCGTAACCACTCAGAAGAAGAAATCCCAACAAACGCTGGGTTTTTGAAACCTGGAAGAGGCAGAGCCTGGTTAAGCATAGATCTTGTCTGGTCAGAAAAGCTCTCTGGTTTGTTAGTACAAGCGCCATCATGAATCCAAGAAGCATTTTCAGGCAATAACGGAGCAGATGGAGTAGGAGGTGAATACAAAGAAGCAGTATCTGCAAAAGAATACTCAATGCTGCTACTTTTAAGGAGACCATCAAAGGATGTGATAGGAGTTGTTTCATCAATAGGGCTCAAACCAGTGGGTTTATTTACTCCAAGTCTTCCATTTCCTTTATTGCTATCGACCACCCAGGCACTAAGTGATGGGGGTCTTCCTGAGATAGCGCCTTCTTCTAAATGCGAACGCTGCAGATCTATGTCCTTGAGACCTTGGCTGAAGCTGAAACTTGTAGCTTTAGCTTCCTGTGAGCTATTTTCAACTAATAGTGATGAGGTGCGTCGCAGGCTGTCATCAGATGAAGCGGTTTGATTCCCTGAAGTTTTGTTATCAGCTATGAGTTCATTCGTTGCCGTGCCAGAAGAATATATAGGTGCAGACTGACACCTTACGAGTGGCTTGAGAAGAATGACTTCTTCCTCTTCTGCAGGTACATATCTTTCTTTCTCACAAGCTATAGTTACACAGTTTCTGTTACTTTGACCTAGACTTTCCTCTCGTGTCTCTTTTCTGGTAGAAGATTCTCCATTTCCATGGAAAAGTTGTTCTTTGCATAGCAATTCACTTGAAACTGGTCTATCTGCGGTTGCTCTAGAAGCTGTGTAGAAACGAGTCTTCTCCTTGTCAAAAAATAGCCACTTTTGAGAACCCTTTTGCCTTCTTGTGATCTCAATAGCTGAATTGATAATCCGTCGAAGACGAAACTCTTTCCCTTTATCATAATTCTCTCTTAGATTCCCATCACTTGAGAAATCTAGAAGTGCTTGTATAGGAGCCAGAGGAGCCAAGGCCCTTAGTTCATGATCCTCCCAAAGAGCTGCCACCATTTTTGTAGAGTTCTGCTTGTCTTCCACCTTTATCCGATTCAAGATATCAACAAGTGAGCCGAAAAAGTGAGATATCGCAATCTCACTCTTGTCATCAAACCTGCATTCTTCTGTTTTTTCAAGCAAAGACGGTAAGTACTCAAGAAATACAAGTACTGCAGGTAAGAGAGGGCAAGAATCCAAGGGAGTCGTCTTTAAACATCTGTCGATTAGCCGCCCCATGACGATGAAAACCATGGTTACTGCCGTATTTGTTAGCTTAACTTCTTCTTTCGTGCTGTCTGATGCATTGAACTCTTGATTACAGGCTAAATTGTGGAAGATGAAGATGAAAACCACAATAAGTTGGAGAATCCTATAAGGTCCTTTTCTAGTCAAGTTCATAACTTGATAAGACTCCAACATGGCTTCTAGATTTATATCATCTGCTGCCAACGCTGCATCCAACTCTCTCATAGTTGATGCAAATGCACAACCAAACTCATCAAAACTGAAACAAAACCCAAAAGAATAATGTGGGAATCAAGAACATGAGCTCAAAGACCAACATGCTATTAAAGATCCAAACTAACCTGGATTTAAGGAAAAAGAAGCTAGTTGTTCGAACAACCAGTGACCACAGATCAACTCCAGCCGTTAACTCTTTTGAGAAATTGCGATCCGATGGGTTTAAGAAGTTAAACTGTGCATCAATTGACAGAGACTGCAACGGAGAAGACCTGTTCTGCAAGTAGTCAAAACAAACATTCGAGCCTGTAAACACATAGACAGAATAAACAGAGGCCCTGTTCGTTTGCATAGCAGCAACGGGCGACATCAAGGATAATGTTATCCGTTTAGTTGTCGTTAATAGCGAACGATAACGATGAAATATTGTTCGTTTGCCTATCGCTTGTCCAACGTCGTGTTTCGGTGGTGAACGTTGAAAAATCTAGCATTTAATTTTTAATCATCGAGACTTGTCGCAGAAACTTGTCATTGAACCAGCGACAAGGTAAACGAATAGCTCAACAAATAGTCAAGTGACAAGGTTTGACGATAGGTCTCAGCAATACGTTTTTGGACCAACAACGACAAAACGAACAAACGAAGAGGCCCAAAATCAAATTGCAGTCTAAGGTTAGTAAATCACCTTCTCAAACAACAAAATAAGATTGTTCCAGGCACCAGGGAAAGGTTCTTTAACAGCTAAGCTTCTTACACAGTGGTAAAGAGCTAAGAACTCATCACCAACATACGTCGCCAATACAGCCAGCTAAAAACTCCAACGAAAATAGACTCTTAGAGATCAAAATCACGAGAAAACAATGGCAAAAAAATGGAATGCACCAACCTGGTTATGGGGATTTCCACTATCAGGCCAAGCTTTTGCAGCTTCAAGATAATATGTGGCTGCATCAGACCAGTTAGGATTCTCACATGTTTTCAGATATTGTTCTTTATACCTTTCAAGATCTCCAAGACAAATATAGAACCGATGACACAAGAATCTGCACTTTTCTCCCGATTTCGATTCCTCTGACATTTTGTAATATCCTCTGACTTTCAAAATCAGATTCTGATAAAACTCTGTAGCTCTTGCCAGAAAAAACTTGAATTCTTCCATATGAGTTTCTACCACATCTGTTTTGATTCCTTTACGAAACTCATCAATGTGTTTATAATGAAGTTTCCATAGACAGTATTCAACTTCTTGAAGCTCCTCGTGTTTAAGATCGCTTTTAAAGATCTGCTCATAGGTAAAACCTGCTTTTGTGTATAGTTCCTTTACATCAGGATGCAATATTCCCTTTGAATGGATTAGTGTCCATAGCTTTTTCTCAATGTTGTTTACCTGACAAAACATTCATTATTGGTGTTATAAGTAGGAAGGAATACACAGAGAAGTAAGACTGTGATCAAGCTAGGGTTACCTCGAGAAGAAATTTAGGGGTTTCTTTCTGATCAACCTGAGGAACATTTGAATCGGATTTCTGGATTTTACTCTTGGATGCTTTTTCAGTATGAGCTTCCATCGTCTTTCAAACAAGAGAAAAATCTCAGAGAATTTGATTGAGCAGAACGGCGTCCTGAGAAACAAAATTTATCAGTAAACAAGGAAGAAAACGAAGATTCAGGAGCAGAGAGTGTAGATAATACAACACAATCTAGAGGAGAGCGAGAGTAATTGAGTGAGCTTGATCTACAAGAAAACTCTAATCGACCTTAAACGGGTAAAAGTAGTCACGTCTAGAAGGTGAAATCTCCAGTAAACAGTAGCTAGGTTGAAGAGGAACGGAGACTAAAGCAGAAAGGGAAAAAGAAAGAAGAAAGCACATGAGATCAATCACCATCAAAACACAGGAGAAGAGTAGAATCAGAGCAGAGAGAGAGAGAAAATGAAAAGGGGAAGAGGAAGAAAACTTAACCAGGGGAAAATTTGAGGTTGGGAGGGGGAAGAAGATGCCAAGGAGAGAGAATCACATGAGGAGAGAGAGAGAGAGAGAGAGAGAGGATTTGGCAGATAGATTTATGAAAACGGACAAAGGAGAAAGATGGCTGATGATGTTAATGATGATAATATGATGATGATGATGATGCAGACGTGGATGGTTGCATATCTTTATACTACTTCACGAGATATGATTTTCTTCGTTGATTAACCATCATATTAAATTACAATTTTTGATTAAATATCTCAAAATTAAATTAATACTCTTCACCATCGTAAGATTTTTTTTTAAATGTACATTAATTAAATATGTTTTTTTGGTCTTTTGGATCACAAAATTAAGTGTATTAAATATATAAATTAAATGTAATTACTTTACTTTAATCATGTTTATCGTATGTAAATTAATTTTTTTTGTTAAATGACAATTTTTTCATAGTTTTATTGTTCTAATCAATATTTTAAGTGGTCGTGGTGAAATGATTTCTAACCTATCCAGTTCTAATCAATATTTTAATTTAATTTTTTAAATTTCAGTTTTCTTCAATTTAGTTTTCTAAATTTTCCATCCAACCGACGTTAATTTTTGCAAAATCTCATCATTTATCAAAAGAGGAAGTTTTGAGTAAGTGATGAAAAAAAATCATTTTTGTTACCTTAATTGAGAAAATTTATTTTCTTTCAAAATCGTTTCTCAAATAATATATAAGGGATACATTTTCAATCGACATCTCAAACCTCCTAAAATTGGACAAAAATCACTCCAAATCGTGATTTTAATGTTTTATAAAATGCACAATTTTGTGTATTGCAATCTAACCGTTTTTTTAATGATTATGTCATAGATGTTTAACGGATGATAGATTTTACCACATTACATTTTGTAGGGTTTTATTTGTCATATTTATTTTCTAATTCGATATTTTGCAAAGGGATTTGTTTTTGCCATAACCTATTTTTATATTATTATAGTACTAATTTTATTTTAAAAAATTGTATTATACATATTATCTACGGTGATAATTTTGATTTTTAGAATGACTTTTATACTTATATATAGTATAATGTTATTTATTTATATATTTTTTATTATTAATTTAAATATTTATATTTTATATATAGTATAATGTTATTTATTTTTTTCTACATTTATATATTTTTTATTATTAATTTAAAAAAATTGTACCACAAAAAAATTTCTAGAATTGCCACTAACGACACTGCAAGGAAGCAGACGAATTCTGAGGGTCGAAATCGTCGGATTTTCTTCGGAATAAGGTTTTTTCTGAGAAATTTTCGACGAAAACGGCTCTCGGTTCTATTTGGTCGGAAAAAAATGTCCTCGGAATGGGCTCGGAAGTTCCGACGAAATTCCGAAGAATTTCGATAACCACATTTCCGACGACATTCACAGGAAACAAGCCTTCGGAAAATGTTTATCGGATACTCCTCGGAACATAATTTCGACGGAAATGGAGTTCCTCAGAAATTTCCTAAGGCCACATTTCCTCGGAAATTTCAGAGGGCATCTGTCCGTCAGAAATTTTCGATGACATATGTCCGTCAGAAATTTCTAAGGAACTCTATTTTGTTAGAACTATCCGACGGCCAGACATCCTCGAAAATTTTCGAGAAAACTTGTATCCGTCGAAAATTTCGAATTTTTATTTTTTAAAGAATAATTATAATTTTT
>KE152394.1:9422-25933 GCA_000411095.1 Aethionema arabicum | reverse complement strand
GGGGGGGGAGAGCACCTCTACCACGACTTCTGGCGGCGGAAATCTCTCCCCCATAAGGATCACGACATACCCTCGAGATTCCAATCGTCCTGCGGTTGGGGATAACTGTGAAAAAAAATCCCAGCGCGTAAAGGGAGTGCAGCTGATGCTCAACCAGAGCCGGTCAACGTCGACCAAACCTCGACGAGACAACATGCAAGACCACATGCCCTGGTCCAAATCCCGAGAGTTACTTTTTTCGATCTGGAACAAGAGAAAGAAATTTATCATCTGATAAGAAATCTTCCCGAACCTCCAGTCGCACCACCAAATCTTGAGGCGGTCCCATTGAACACCCCCCTCCCACGAGGTGTACGACCCTCACCACGCGGACGCCGACTTGGCTGAACTAAGGGCCATGATATTCTAGACCCATGAAGAATGCCTCGTACACAGTTACATATGATAGTAACATCTACGCAAAAATTAATCGGGTAATCGAGCAGACTCGACACATCCCGTTTTCCAAACAATAGCCAGCGCGAGAATTTCAAATGTGGGCTAGATAAAGTTTCCCCAGTACGGTGGGAACACGGACCATGTGGCCCATCTCAAACTATTCCGCTTGGTCGCAGATAGGGCCCACCTTGATGGAGCAGAGAAAGAGGCAGGCCTCTGCCAATTCTTCTCCGAAAATCTCATTGGTCCAGCTCTTGATTGGTTTTCCAGTGTCCCGGAAAACTAGATAAACGATATCGATACCTTAGCCGAGGTTTTCCATAAACACTATTCTATTTTCATGGAAATCAAGTGCAACCTTAATAGCCTGTTGAGTCTGGCCCAGTAGAGAAATGAAGCACTGCGCGAGTATGTTGCAAGGTTCAAAGACATGAAGGCAAGATGTGCCAATCTAACCGACGAAATGGCTATTGTGGCATTTCAGCGCGGTATCTAGAAATCGGGACAATTCTCCCACGACCTAACCGTATGCCCTCCTAGCACGTTAGGGGATGCGTTCCACCGTGTTTCTAACTTTGTCAACTAGGAGGACAAAACGAAGTTTACTGACTCCCAAAGGGAGGAAATTAAGAATATCAAACCCTCTGGCTCCAAGAGACCCACCGAAGGCGGACAGGGGAGACACTCTTACGCTGTCGGCAACTCCACGACCGAATCAAAACCTATAAGAGCGTCTAAGGACAAGGGCAAGTTCTGCGAGTATCATGAAGCCACGACACTCACAATAGCAATGCCACGTGGTCAAGTGGCTTAAAAAGCATTGGAAGTAGACATAAGGGATGAAAAAAGTATGGAAGGACGGCCATGAAAACCCCAAATGAGGTAGGAGTCCTCAAAAGAACAATAATAAGCGAAAGATGGATTCTGACTCGCCTAACCCTCCAGGACAACGAGTACGAATTGATTACATCAGTGGTGGATCCACACTATTTGACAATACAACCAACGCGATTAAAGCCCACAAAAGAAAGGAAGAGGCAACAAAGAAGAACTACGTAGCGGGGAATGCGCCAAGGTTTGAGGACGATCCAAGGATCATATTCCTGAAAAGTGAGACCCAGGTGTTCAGCAAACCATGCGACGACGTGCTTATCCTTACCCTCGAAGTTGGACGCTTCAAACTCAATTGAATAATGATCGACACAAGAAGGACCATATACGGCCTAAGGTAAACCTTATGGACCATATATGACCTAAAAGAAAAACTAAACCAAACATACCATATACGGCCTAAGTTAAAAACTAAACAAAAAATGTGTCATCAAAACTGACACGTGTGATCACACAAGGATTTTGTTGGTGTGATGAAATTTTAAAATTTATAATCCTCTACTTCACAACCACAACGGGTGTTGTAGTAAGTTGAGGATCGATCCACAGAGAAGCTAGTAAGCATGCATGTTTGAGTTCTAATCTAAGCTAAGACAGAAAACGTTTTTTTTTGGGGTTTTGTCACTAAGCAAAGTGGAATTAAAAACGGAAAAATACGATAAATATAGAGTTCTACGGATCATGCGACACTTGGTCAGACAACTATTCAGACACCTATTCTAACAGCCCAGACTCTACCATAAATGTTTACCCGGCCCACTCTCGTGCGATATCGCGATTCTTACACTAAAAAGGACTTAAGACTGGCCTCACTCTGTCACTCTCATGAGGATCATCGCAATCTCTTACCCATAACTAGCATGCATTAAATCGAACGGGGAAATAGATATGTCTACAACTTCCTAAGCCCAACTCTCGTCAGCACTTAACAAGTTGCTCACTTCTAGCGGCTTTCACACTTATCCTACCGGCTCTTGTAATCTAGGACTTATCTTACATCATAGTTTCAGTTGATTAGGCTAAATGTGAGCTTTACGTGCAACGCTAAGTGAAGGAACACATGATACGTCTAACCATCGATCGCAATCTCCTAACGAACCCTAGCTACTAACTACTCACACATGCTGTAAATTGAAGAAAACATATTGAAAAACATTGTTATATTAAAAACTAAAGGTCTACAAAGATTAAGCAAGGAAAATAAAGAGAAATCTATGAAGAACAATGGAGAAACTCTTGAAGAACAGCTTCTGAAGAGCCTCCAAACGATACTCCAGCTGCTGTGAAACTTCTAAACTTTTTGCGAACCCTTTCTCTGAAGACATAGCCTTTATATTTATAGACGGCTCGAGTATTAGGTCATAATCTCGTGGTGTAGGTGTTTTCTGGGCGGCCATCGGTAGAAACATTTGATGTGTTTCTACCAAAACATGAGTAAAAATCCAGCTTCTCGCAAAACTCGCAACCCGCATCGGTAAAAACATGTTATGTGTTTCTACCAGAACAAAGCTTCCCACTTAGCACCCACATTCTGATCCTCTCATCGGTAGAAACATATTCATGTTTCTACCGAAACATTTGATGATTTGGTCTTTGTTGTGCGTTTTGCTCCTTCTTGATCCATGCTAAGTGTCGCTTCCGAAGACACACGTTTTCTTTCCTATTTCTTTAGCTTTTGGGCTTGTTTTCTTTCTTGGTTGTCTCTTTCTCTCTTTGTGTAATTTTTTCCTAAAGTCCTGCAAAATCATTACAAAACTAATCAAAGTATGGGTTAATAGAGTCATAAAATCATCACAAAATCGCACCAATCAACGTGCGCCAAAAACCAAAAACAAAATTGGCAACTAACAAAAAGCAAAAGCCAAAAATCCGTCGTCAAAAGTTGGTAAATAGGACCGACATTCAAGAAGGAAGAACAAATATCCAAATCAGAACAAAAAGGAGCCACCATATTGCCGAATCCAAAAGGGTTAAAGACAAAAGATGCAAAAAAGTAAAAGCATAAGTCTGAAATCATCGGATGTCCTTTTTCCCCTTCGGGCCAGCTCGGCGTCAGCCAGGGCGGAACAGTCTTTGGCGGCAACTAGCCTTACCTGTCGGTCGCTAAGCTCGGTCTGAAAGGAGATGATCTCAGCTGCTTTTTAGGTTGTACTCTGACTCAAGATCCCAATAGTGTCGATGAGGCCCTCCATGGACTTGTCAACGACCCGAGAAGATTCACTAGAGCCCAACCTTTTGAGCCTACACTCATAGCCCACAACCATTTTGTTTACTGCAGACATAGCCTGACAAACCAAAAAGAAAATGAGTCTCAGAACTTCATAAACTAGTCGAATAATCAAGAAACAAGCAAAACTCACCAACCAGACAGCGGTCGCCGCTTCGTTATAGTCCTCCCGACCAGACATCTCGGAAACACTAGCTATGCTCTTCAGGTTTTCTGATATTGGACAGTTGGGCTCATGCTTTAAAGTGCACAAGTAACGCGAGGACGCCAGACGCTTCTCCAGATACCCACCACTAGGATCGAAATGAGTATGGTTAGGCGACGACCCAAGGGTTTTAACGTCTCGAGTTGCCCCAGATCCAACGAAGGAACTGAAACCCAGTGTCACAAGCACGGGTCTCAAAGACCTCAACCATCGGCGGACCCTCCGTATCAGAATTAGCCGTGGCAGAGGAGACATACTTATTACCACGACGACATCCTACAAAAAAAGGACAAACCAGTGAGGAAAGATTGCAAAAAATTCACCACTATGAAGATGAGCTGAAGGCGCCTAATTTAATAGCCACGACCAGGGCATCCGTTGTCCCACGGTTGTGGCCATACGATCAGACCAAAAGGAAAGACTCATGCTCTAGTCGACACGATCGTGGGGCATTACATGACCCGGTCGTGGGCCTCACTGGATGATCAAAGAAGTTTTTTTTTCTTGTCCCGACGCGTTTTTAACTAGGATTTCATAGAAATCCTCTTTTATATTGTTTTGTAACAATGTGTGCAACCCTAGAGACTTTTTCTTGAAGCTTTGTTTTGCGTTTGCACCTACCTTGGAGTTTGTAGTGGGAGATTCTAGTTTCAATTTTGTTTTAGCAAAGAATTCCTTCCCCTACTCTCTATTTTTACTTTACTGTAATTCAATTATGTTTTCCTACACTTCCATGGCTATGTTAAACCTAGGCATGACTGAGTAGTTTCATAATTAGGATTAGGGATGATCTAGAGATTGTAGAACTCAAGGTTAGACACAAATAGGTAATCAATAGTTCCTTCATCTAGATGGTGTGCTTAAGGCTTGAATTGAAGTAGCTAATCAAAACATGAACTTAGGTTAAACCTGGATTGCCAGAAGCTCGCAGGTTACTAGAACAAACACTAGATGAGCAGTGAAATAAGCCCAATGAGAGTTGAAGTCTAAGGAAGCTGTTGATATATTATTCCTATTCTTAATGCATGCTAGCAAGTTTAGATCTTGGATTGTAAGAATCCTCGTACCTCTGGCTTGTTTAGGATTAGAGATCGCGATCACTGCCCGAGAGGGAGCCGATCTTCGTTTATTTATGAGTCTGGGCTTACTTACCCGAACTTGAAGAAGTGTATGATCGATTCTGCAATTGCTAGTGAACTCCCTAGTTCTAACGCTTTTATCTTATTGTTTTACTCCTTTTAGTTTAGTTAGTTTTTCTTCTAGTAACAGTAGTTAGAAACCCCCACATTCATCATATTTTCTTAGCTAAGTAGAAGGCATACGAACGATAGTGTTTCCCTTTGGGGAGTGTTTCGACACCCTTACTTCCCATTACATCATTTTATAGTGAGGTGGTGTCGGAGTTAAGGAAACCCCCCCCCCCCTTCTCTTATTTGGTAACTCACCCCAAAAACACACCCAAAATACGTGTTATCAGACCACGAAAGGAAGGTGATGGCTGGAAAGAATGTCTGACAAATGCAGGTAGCGGTGAAGGAGTCAAGATGAACTTACCCCTGTCGCAACAAAAGCACTAGCGCCTCAAGTTGCGATGGAGAGAGAGAGAATATTGAGACCTCATTACAAGGAAAAACATTACACCAATAAGAAAATCCATCTAACAACATAAGAAAAGAAAGATTGGATGAGTAACCAACCAACTTCACCAGGTCCAAAAGAAAAAAGCCTATCAACTGAGAAATCGCCTATCGAGTCAGCATTCCGACAAAAGGCAAAAAACTTGCTTTCCTAGCCGACGTCTCGAGGTGCTAAACCCTCGACGACGCGTAACCCTGGACGGGGAACGATGCAAAACAAAGAGTGTCCTCCACAACGCCTAACTAGAAAAAGCTGCTGAAAAATGCTCGGACTAACAATGATGCCGGTCTCGCACATCAACGTAAAGAGTGCCAGCGCAAGGTAAGGAAATGATGGAACCAGTTAGCGGAAGGAAATCTCCAACGACAAACCCAATTCCTAGAATGGAACAGGAATCGGATAGATCAAGTTACAAAAATTGAAACAGGCAGTAGACGCGAAGAGGTAGTCTGGCGGAATCGATTTGGATTAAACAAGAAGATAGACAGTTCTATGAATGTAGTGGCAAATCCAAAATTCCTCCAAACCTCTCGCCGGCAATCCGCCTGATCGTCGGGATGACGAGGCATCCCCACCAAGAGGCATGCTAGCATTGGCTCCGCCCTGGGCAGACTTGGGAGAGAACTCAGTCGTTCATCTTCGGAGGACACAAAGTATTGGGCTATGGACATTAGTCTAGAGTGTTCAAAGATGATGAAGACATTCCCAAATCAGAGAAAGAAACTGAGGGGGTGAAATTCGAAAAGGGAGAGAGACGATGAGAAAAGTGATAAACAAATCGCTGAAGTAAAACCCTTTTGAAAGTATAAAGGACGACGATTCAAAATAAAAGGGAAAAGAACAGTTATCTTGAGAATTCCGCTCGAAAAAGTATAATAATTACTTAGGGTAACTAAAGGGACTATATAAAAGGAGAATAAAAAATATTTGAATCCTCTCTGTGCGACAATATAGTCGCGAGGGCACAGATAGCCCACAATGACTACTCGAATCATGGAGTTATCCTAACCCCAGGAAAAGGGAAATTCAAAAGTCAAACGTTTCTCGAACTCCGCAAGGAAGTTTAAGAAGGTGGGGAGCAATTGTTGATATCGGGCCCAACATGGTTTTCCCCACTAGCCAAAAAGAGAAAGAGGTCTATGAAAGTGAAGAGGCCCGACCTAGAAATAGAATCCGTCAACAGGCGAACTCCGCCAGTTGCCAGTCCGCGACAAAGAAGGAAGAGAACGGGTCAGTGGAAGGCGCGAATATATGGCTAACTGTTGAAGGAGTTTGCTATAAAGGTCTGAAGATAACCCCTAGAAAGGGATCCGAGATTCTGTATAAAAAAATCGATTATAGTCAAAAGTTAATTAAAAAAAGAAGATATTTCTCCCATTTTGTAATTGTGTTCTTATTTTTATTTAATTTGCGCATTAAATTTCTTAGTATTACCATGCTTTTCATTTTCTCAGAGTCCGTCGGTTGAAATCCTCTTTGGATTTTTGGTTGTTTAATTCATGTATCAACAATTTGTATTTTCAATTAAAAGATATATGCAGTGATGCTAGAAAGTATTACTTTTTGTTATTATTCAATATAATGCATAACTTTTTATAGGATTACAACGAAAGTAAGCAAGGTAAACAACATAATTATAGAATCATATTAAACTACAAAGATATCAAAAGGAGATCAATCTAATATATTTTATAACATCTAAGATACTAGGATATCTCCCAATATTCTAATAACTCTCCCCCTCCCCCGCAAGCTGAAGTGTGAAAGAGACGAAAACTCAACTGGAAAATAAATCTCCCAAAGTCTTTGCGACCAAGGTAATCTTTATGTGTTCCGCAAGGCAGTCCACACATGTTCGGATCAATCTTCAACATCCCAATATTCTTGCAGTATTTTTTGTATAAACTGCACAAAAATATAATGAATATTGTATAGCTCGGGAGTATGCCAACAACAACAATATCTGCCATGTCGCCTCCCTCTTGGGACAACTTGATAATTGATCGGATTGCCACCACCATGGACACCATTTGGAAGAAGCCAACATCAGCTTCCGTGTTACATCCGCTGCACAGTAACCAACTGATGAAGAGCTTAGTTGTCGCATGGAGGGAGCTGATCGGCAGCAATACGGAGGAGATGATGGTCGTACTTAGCCTCCGTTTGGTGGCATCCGATGGATTTTTAAAAAAATTTGTAAATATAATTGGTTTGATAATATTAATTTGATTTTTTTTATCGTAAATAAAATTTGAAACATTTTAATATATTCAATTCAAATGTAAACCAAATTAAAAACAAAAATAAATTTCATTCAATTTTTAAATATTCAAAGTCGAAAGTGTAAATAGGTTCAATAAGTTAATTTAAAACATAAACTATGGCTAAAAAAGGAGATAGATAGATATTGGGACAGTTACGTAAATCGACGTGAGGTACGTTCGCTTTCAAAGGGACTTGTGGAGATGGATTGGTCGGGGTTGAAGTACTTGGGGTGGGTGTTGGAATTCTGTTTGTGCCAACCAATTGGTTGACAAGTACAAAAAGCGTAATATCTATTTGGCTCACATGCTCGTCCATAGTATTCATTTGAACTCACAAATTACCTATCTCGTCGCAAATCTCAAGATCTAGAGAGTTGGCATATACGAAGTTGGCATCGACCTTACCATCCGCTCGTAATGATGAATAGTACCCTTTCCAAAAGTATTACTTATATACGATTGTACCGGCTATATTTTTAAAAACAAAAACCAACAAAATTAATATTTAAAAAATCTAATTTATATTTAAAAGTAAAAAATATATTGTACATGTTCATATAGAGCCTGAATGGTTTGCACGTTATTGACGCTTCTTTGGCTTTCAATGACCATCTAAATTGTCTAAGCCTCTAGGTCTACGACTAGCTGCTCACTGCATCTGTCTGAAATGTGCCATTTTTTTTTACGTATGCATCTTTTTTAACAAACTGACAATAGTAGGCGGATTACTTCCCTCTCCTTCTCTCTGGTCTGCAATAAAATTACCAAAATTGTTAAATTAATTCAATTACAACTCTAAAAAAAACTTCTGTAATGTATAGGGCTACCATCTCTTCGTAGACTAGTACATAGGATTTTGACCCCGACGTGTGAATATAGACTGCATTCCCATCTTTATCAGATTTACAGACTTTTCTTGCCGTTTCACTTTGTTGTTTTCCAAGATTTGAGTTCCAATACTCTTGCATCATACACAAATTCGCATCACTTAGCCATTGTAGCTTTTTCTTACTTTTCTTCGTCTTGTAGATGATGTTATTTACGAGCTTACCAATATTTCGTGATAAATATCGATAAAAATAAATACTCCTTTTTCATGCACATATTTGGTGGTAAACTGTCGGACGTACTATCATAGGCCAGACAGAATGGTTGTAACTATGCATTCTCATCGGGTTAAATCCATCTGTCGACAAGACCAAATAAACACTTTTACTTTCACAAGCGAAATTATGATATACATATTGAAAGTTTTTGAAAGATCCAACATCTAAAGAATGATGCATCTCTCCTTTAGAGGACGAATGCTCTGCATGCCATCGCATGTGAGATTCTATCTTCGTAGACAGATAGAATCTTTTTAGTCGATCGACAATTGGCAAATAAAACACCCTTTATTTCACCACCTCTTTCATTTGTCTTTTTTTATCCAAACCGTTTGTGTTGCAGAATCTATATATTTCCAATTTTCATTGGTTTTCCAAAATAACATGCAGAGTTATTCTCGCATACATATCAATCTCATGGTATGGTAGTCCTAAAGATTTTGTTCATTTCTTCGTTTCGTAATAAGATTTCCGAGCACTATTATTTCGTGGCAAAATGTTGGTCACCATTGCAACACATAAGATTCATGTCTGCCTTAGAGCAATTGATATTCATCATCTTTGATGCCAACATTGAACTAGAAATCTCCTCTTCACATCCTTCATATAAAGATTGGTTTGCAGATTCTAGTAAATTGTAAAAGTTTTGCGGATTACCTTCAGGCGTTTCTCGTCTTGGTGGGTGTGACTTGTCATCTTCAAATGATATTATAATATTGTTGAATAATTTCTGGAAATGCGTCATGCACCATTTCCACAACTGGATCGGCATTTTGTTAATGCAGATAATACCTTGTGGCAATCATGTTATTTGTACTCCCTCTAATATCATACCTCTCCTCATGACTCGTCCAAATATAATAGTTTCCCATGAAATCTCTCGAATGTAAATGTTTTCCAACGTTATTAACGTCTCTACGCTTTATGTCTTTACATGTCAATGACACAATATGGTTCCTTGGAGTATATATGATTCTTGCTCTTGGGCAAATTTTAAAAACCCCCTTAACCTATCATAAAATTAACTAGAAACTTTGTGTGTCCATGGATTTACAAGTTTTTTATACATCCACCCTCTTTATGGAAATCTAGACATTTTTATGCTAACACTTTTTTAAGAATTGAAGTTTGATTATACTTTTGATGATTGAAATGAATGAAAACGACGGTGAGTAGGAAAACTAGGACGCCGCATAACCACCGCTATGTGGTGGCCACCCTCTGATCAACGAATTGACAATACACTGAAAATGATAGTGGACACCACATTATGCGATGGCAATGCTGGGCCCAAGTTCGACCATGACCGCCAGGTGGTCGCCGCTTCACGGCGCCGATGTAGATGTCGGCAGAATAAAATGGCAACCGCAAGGAGGTTGCCATGCAGAGGTTATATTGGTGCCGCCTACCTGCCGCACCCACCGTGGCGAGTTAGCCACCGTGCCCACGATGGCGAGTTGGCCACTGCTTAGTTTTTATCAACCGTCGAAACATTTGTCTTTTGGCCGCTGTTTGTGCATCGGTGATTTTTTTATGATCGTGGCGCAAGCGATGAGTATGTGTCGGCTAAATTGGCATTTTTTTTTAATGTGAAAGGTCTCAACATTTTAGGATTGTTACTCTTTTGATACCATGGTAAGAGATAAGGTATTATTCTTCTTGTTATTATCATATGTAATACATAGTCTTTTATGGGATTATAACCAAAGTAAATAAGGTGAACAACATAACTATATAATTATATTAAACTGAGGAAAATATAAAAAATAATTCAATCTAGTATATTTTATCATCTCTACGATAATAGGATATTTTCAATCTAAATATCTTAATATATTTAAAAGGTTTATAGAGTAAAAAATGACATAACATCAGAATAAAATTTCATTTCATTTTGGAGTAAAAATAGAGTATTACGTTGAAATTGTTCTTATTATTCACAAAGTAATATATCACATCAATGTTCTTCCTCTTAGATAAAACTTGATAATTGGCTAAGCATATTTGCTCTATAACTATCACTTTGAACTATAGATCATCATGTATTCCTTTGTAACAATTTCAGTTAGATATTTTCTTTATCGCCTTCCATTCAAACCCAAGATATGTTTTGGTTTTAAAAAACTTATAGTCCGATATAAGGTTGTTTTACAAGTGACAAAACAATTACATATGATAAAAACATAACTAATACTCTTATCTCATACAAAATATTTGATTTTGTTTTTTTACTATTTACACATATATTAAAAAAACATTAATTATTTAATTATCATATATTAAAAATTTACATATATTAATCGTTTATTTTTATCATAATCTCTCCCCTAAAATCATTTTAATTGTAGACCATTTTTTGAAGAAAACATAATTTATTGTTTTGGGAATCCACTTTTTTAGTATATTTATTTATCAAAAAAAATATAATTTTGTGGAAAAAATAAATCTAAAAAATGTTCTAATATGTTAGGGAGGGAGTAATTAATTTTGAAATATATGTTGGAACACAATATTTGTGTGTTGGTGTAAATGAGAAATTATGAGTTTTTTGGGGTTTAATTGTTTTCTAGCTTAATGGATTTTAAATCCAATGACTTTGAGACCTAAATGAAATTTATCTCCCATTAGAAGTGGAGAATAAATTCTTATGGATTTATGGATTTATGTCTATATAAAGAGGGTGTTGGTTCTCATTTTAAAACACCACCTATCTTTCTTATGTCCGATACACTAAATTGAATCGAGAGTGTAACATGAAATAAGGTGTGTCGGGCTTCTGATTAAGGACACTTTATCAGAAGATTTCATTTGGTTTATCCTTGGACTTGTAATGCTGGAAAACCATGACACTACGAGGCATTTTTCGAGTTCAGGAGATAGATTAATTGTAGTAGTTTTGAGTAATTCTTACATTGCTTGGTTGCCCTTTTATTTCGATAAACCGGATTCTTACAATCTTAACTCTAAAAAATTGATTTGAGGAAGTCAAGATTGAGTAGTTCTAAGAATTACAAAATCAATTATGGGCGATTTTATTTAGTAGACACCCACATTAAATTTGGAATTGATCAACCGCTTGAAAATTCTATGGAATTGGTTTGCTTTATGATGTTGATCAAAACGTTTAAATTCATTAAGTGTCTAGCGTTGTAAACGTAGGACTTATAAATTTCAATTGAACATGAGTAAAAGTGGTAAAAGAAGGTGTACTTCTTTTTGGCAATATCAATATTTGAGATGAAGTTCAAAGGAACTTGAATCTAAAAGTGGTAATAGAAGATGTTCTTCTTTGAACCATGTTACATTTTGAGAAATGATTCAAGGAGAAAGAGTTTTCATTGCCTCTTGGAGAGAAGCAAAATGAAACTATTGAAAATTTTATAGAATATATAAACTTGAAAAAGCTTAAAAAAAGTTTGGAAAAATCTATTAAAATATATTGAAATAATAAAGAAGGTCAATATGATGAAGTTTTCAATGTGTTATGTTGAACGCATGTGAATATTCATCAAGTAAATTGTTCTTTATTTAATTCAATGAAGTGTTTGAAGCTTTGAATGCAAAATTTAAAATTTAATTAAATTTTTACAAAGGTAGTATATATTCATACAAATACCTAGAAGTGTGGGAGGGGAAGGGATGTTTAGCAAATGTTGAAGTATCACCTCTTAAAATGGTCAAAATTTGACTTAACACCATTTGAATATCATTTAAATACAATTATGACATCAATAATTTTGCTTTGACCATGTGTTTAATTATTGAATCAATAAATATATTTTGTGTGTTGGTGTGAATGAAAAATTATGGGTTTTTGGAGTTTTAAGAAACTGGTTTTCGCCCAATGATTTTGATGTCCAAATGGGGTTTATCCCACATTGGAAATGGATGATAAATTCTTATGGATATATGTATGTAGGAAAAGGGTGTTGGTTTTCATTTTAAAACATCGTCAATCTTTCATATGCTCCATACTCTAAGTTGAGTATCAGAGTGTAACATGTAATAAGGTGTGTCGGACTTCTAATTAATTGCCCCTAATTAGAAGATTTCTATAGTTTTATCATTGGACTTGTAATGCTGAAAAACCGTGACACTATGGGCGTTTTTTCAAGTTAAGGATATAGAACAAATTTCAATTCTACTAGTTTTGTTAGCTTTACGACTAAATGGTTTAATTTTTTATAGTAACTTTGAATAATTTTTAGATTACTAAATTACCCTTTTATTTCGATAAATAAATCGAACTAAGGTATATGAATTCAATATCGAACCAAGGTATATGAATTCCATATCGTCTTCATAAATAAGGTCTGCATCAAATGACCTCTTTTTTTTTTTTTTAACATCATTTTTGGGCCACAAGCCCGACCCAATAGGCATTTTGGGCCACAAACCCGACCCAATAGGCAAATTGTTGCACAAACCGCAACAGGTGGGTATTGAACCCGGTACCTTGGAGAATCAGAGGGAAACATCCAACCACTGGGCTACCTTGCTCCGGTCATCAAATGACCTCTAAGATACAATATTTTTGTTTTTTTCGAGCTCACAAAAAATGGCATTGTATGAAAATATATATAACTTTTAATTACCGTACATACGGACATATAATCCAGTAAATATATATATTTTTTTTTTACACCATGAATTTGTTTTTCACCAATCCATATTCCATCTACCACTTTTTTCCTCATGGTCATTCCATCTACCACTTAAAGGATATTTCGTTTAACCACCAATATTTTATGAGCTGGAAAAATATAAATAAAGGACACAAAATGTTGACCAAACTAATTAATGAACGTCATAATTGATCTTTAATTCGTTAATAGAAAATACTACAAAAAGGCGACATATGTTGAAAATACACAGCCCAAGAAAAGAAAAAGTGCTACGGAGAAAAAAGAATCCCGCTGTGTTGCAAATTGGTTCTACTGATAGTGATTTGGACCATTTTGGTTTTGTACGATTTAATGACAACTTAACGCGTGTAATAAATTGGACCAATCAAACATATCATTATTACATACCGCTAATGTTAAGTTTTATTCGTAAAAAAATAATGTATGGCAAAATGTTTCTTAAAGCATTTCCATTGGTTGGGACCTTAGTGTGTTTTTTGAGGCTTTTTAATATAATTTTTTATTTTTTTTATTTTCAAAGGATTTTATTTTGCAACAATATTTTTTCATCCTCCATTGGTAGAAACCTTACAAGGTCCCTTGAAAAAAAAAGTATATTACAAATTCATTTAATTATAAACAAAATACAATTAATAAGAAATTTGAAATATGTAATACAAATTCATTTAATTATAACAAATTAAAATTTTCCAATCAAAAACCATAAAAATGATAATATCATCATTGTCCACCTAGTCATCCATATGCGTTCTTATAAAACATATGAATGATTCGATTAAAAGGATAAAAATGAAAAAGAAAAGGAGAAAAAAAAGGAAAAGAAAGAAAAAAAACAAAAAATTATTAAAAACTAGCATGCTTCCCCAAACTTATTTTACATTGTCTTCGATGTGAGAATAGAACCGAGAGGAAAATTACAAAAAATAAAGATAGATGTGTACAAAGTCTGATTGATTGGTCTGTAAATAGATTGGTTGATGAGACAACCCTTGGATTATCCTTAAGTGAGTTGATCGATCGATTAACAACTGATTAGTCGATAAAAATTGCATCTAGAAATCGTGCATACTAGCGATCAATCGTTTAGGACCATGATTGATCAATCAATTTGCCCAAACTTTATAGCGTTCATCGAAAATCTCTGAAAATATTAAAAAGAAAACTAAAAATTAAAAAAACAAACACAATAAAAAAAGTACTAAAAATAAAAATACCTAGTGGGTTTCCTCCAACATAATACTTTGTTAATGTGTTTGACTATTGCGCCTTACTACGCGCAAGGTGGTCCAACGAAGTGACTCTTAATCATTATCGGTTTGTGATCAACATTTCCTTCCCGCTTGGCTCTCCTAACTCCCCAAGTGTCTTATCACTCGCAACCGACCTTGTAGAAGTTTAAATTCTACCTTGGGAGTTTTGAGAGAGTTTAGTGAGGTTCCAACATGAGCCTACTGTATTGTTCAACAATAGGTTCTTTCTCATCAACATCTTTGTCTTTCGTCTGCATGATCCTTAAGGGGTCGTTAAAAATACCACCTCAAAACTACATCTTCCTCAAATGGTCTAACAAGATATAGGGGTGGCCTGAGTATAAGTACTAGATGATAATTATTGATATCACATTCCATCGCAATATTGTTGAAGGGAAGAATGATGTGAGGCTAAAGTGCATGCTTCAATTAAGATAAATAACTTTGACTACCTATCAACAGGATACTTGTAAACAATAAAAGGTCGAACTCATGAGACTCTAGTGTTACGTTGCAGGTATTAAGATTCAGATGGAGCTAAAACAAAAGAAATAAAAGTGGGGTTTAAACTATCGATCTACTGTCACTAGTCTAATGTAAGCAACTAAACGATAAAACTAAAAGAAAATAAAATGAACTACTAATAATAAAAACGCGCTAGATCTAGGAAAATCTAAGGATATGCAATCAATGATCAAACACTTATTCAGGTTCAATTAAGATCATCCCATACACGAACACAACCGAAGACCGGCTCCCTATCGGGCAATGATCGCGACCTCTAATCCTAGCAAGTTAGCGTACTTAGTTTCTCCCCTAAGTTCTAACTCCAACCACCATGCATTAATGTTCACGTTCGATAAACCCACAGTTGCCCTAGACATTAACTTTCGTTGGTCATGTTTAGATGATCATCTATTGTTTATTTGGGTATTATGAGAGCTTTTGGCAACCTAAGTTCATGAACTAAAGTTGCCAATTCAATTAAATCATTAAGATTGACATGTAGATGAAAAAACAATTGTGTAATCCTATTTATAAGTTTGAAACAGTCGCTAGTAGAAGTATGACAGATAGTTAGGAAGGAACAAAGTAGGAGTGTGATCATAGGGGTTGACTATACTTTGCTTAGAGGCGAGAACGGCATGCTATAGTACGACGATTTATATTCCTTGTTTCAATTTAGGGTCATCTCTGAGCTTGGCTTGAAAATCTTTGGACAACATGAATTCTGATATGAGTCTTCTTTTTCTTTCCTTTTTAACTCGGTGGCTTTTGTTTTGCTTGAGGACAAGCAAGAATTTAAGTTTAGGGGAATTGATAACCGGTGTTTTTGACATGTTTTTAGGTTTTTTTGCATTGTTTCTGGTTATTTTAGAGTGATTTAGGTACAAATTGCATTATGTGGGATGAAAGAGCTTCCAAAGCGAAAAGCGAATTTAGGCAAAAAATAACGAAAAGTCGAGAAATCGTCTCTAACAGAAGTCAAATATTGAAATGGCCACAACGTTTGAACCGTGAGGAAATATGTGGCCCATAACCACTTTTTGGAAAACCCCGACCAAGCACAATGCAACTACAAGGTTGAATAATCAGACGACCTACCAGACGACCATAAAATCAAGCGGCCGGTCGACAACCTCAAAAGCCGTGAGAAATCATTGATCGCCGACCTACCGGTGGACCATGTCATTGGATCGGCCGGTCGGCCAAGAACACCCAGAAAAAAACGATAATATTTTTCCACACCATTTTAACGTAATTTTTTCCTTATAAAAACATGTATTTGTTATTTCTTTGAAGAGAGACATAAGAGGGCGACTTGTGGCGACTTTTAGGGTTTAGT
>KE152391.1:251268-266037 GCA_000411095.1 Aethionema arabicum | reverse complement strand
GCATTTCCGATGAAATTCCGACGAAATATGCCGTAGGAAATCGGCTGCTTCCTTGTAGTGAGCATTGTATTGATTTTTTATATTTTAAATTTTTATTCGATCTACCAAACAAAAAAATACTTATTTTCAAACAAAAAGTAATTATTTGTGTGTGTAGATAAACAATCTTACCCAAATAAAAAGGTTTTGTGTTTATAAGTTATTTGTGGATCATTATATAAAATACTATTTCTCGTCGAATTATACTAGACAGATACAATATTTTTCATATATCATAAATATTAATTATTTTGAGATTCCAATAATTTGAATCATGTAAGAAATGATTAAATGTATATTGTGGAATTAATGATTAAGTGTATATTGTAGATGAGTAAATATAGACGTTAGGATGTTGAAAAAAAAAACCAAAGACGTTATGGTAAATCATTTTTTACCGAGCACTGATCAATAGAGCATTTTTTTTAAATAATTTAATACTGGTATAAAGAAAGTACTATAAAATCAGTATAATCAGTCTTAATAACATAATAGATAAATCAGTATATTAGCTTTTTTCCATTGAATAAAAATTAAATTTTGATGTGAATATAGATAGATTTAAGGGGAATTTGCAAAAATGTCCTCATTCAAGTTTTTTTTTTTAAAAATACCCTAATCATGTATTTTTTGCAAAAATGCCATAACATTATACCCAACATTATAAATGGTATACCCTCACACTTTATGAAAAATTTGCAAAAATGTATTCAATTATGGCATTTTGCATAATTGATTTTTAAAAAATTTTCTCATTCAAACATTTTTTGCAAAAATATCATAACAATAGATCCAAGGTTATAATTGGTAAACCTTATAAAAAGAGCAAATTTGCAAAAAATGCTTGAATTAATGCATTTTAGGTAATTCCTCTAGATTTAATCAAATCATAATAACTTCATATGTTTAATTGGAAACGATTTTTATAATTTAAAATGATTTGATTGGAAGGTTTAATAAGTGTTTCATCATATTTTCTTTGTACTTTACATTATAAAAATATGGTTCGGGCAAAAAAATAATGATAGATTAAAAGTTAAAATGAAGTAAAAGCTAAAATCGAAATAATTTATGTGGGGAACTAATTAATGAGTGGCGGTTGATTAGATGATAATAAATTAATAATTATAAAGGTTTCAAAGTTTTGAGATTGATTCATTGGAAGTGGGAGAGATAAGCGAATGACTTTATCGAGTCATCTCTATGCTTTATTTTTATTTTTATTGATATTTTATTTTAAATATTGGTCGCTATCGATTTATAATATAGTACAAAATTATATTATATAGTATATAGAAAGTTTAATGACCTTTCTGAATATCACAAAATTTGCGGCGTTCTTATATAGTTTTATTTACAACTTTCTTTAATCATTTTTGTTTTGTTTAGTTTTGATGATATATACTCCTTCTGTTCAAGAATATAAGATGTTTTAAGAGTTTATTTTTGTTTGTTAATATAAGATGTTTTCAATTTCCAATATCAATTTTGATGTCATTAGACTTATTTAGCCTTACAAACTTTGATAAAAAAATTATAAAATTTAATGATGACAAATGTAATTATGGTCATAAGAGTCTTTTTACAAATTTTTTTAAATTGTGTGCATAACTCTTAAACATCCAATATTCTTGAACAGAGAGAGTATATGTATATATACCAAATTATGATTAATCTATTAATTGAGAATTATTGAAATGAATGTTTATGCACTGATATTTTTCTATATTTATGAATTTTTTTATTCTATTTTAAAGTATGCATATTATTTGTTATAAAGTGACAATTATTATATTATTTTATAATAAAAACATTTACATATAATAGATGAAATGTGAGATTACAACCAAACAAACATCAATTTTTGGATATTTTGTTATCTAGAAAATATTGGAAACCATAGAAATCAATCAAGTCTGTGTTACATTTGCAAATATAAAATATAATATAAAACAAATTGCCCACGCAAAATGCATGAGTCTAAAACTTGTTAAATCGTTACACATTTACAAACACATATGTATAAAGAGATAAATATATATAACTATATAAAATAATGTGTAATGATGGCTGACCACTAATAGTATTTTTCTTAATATTTAATTTTGAATACATCGTATGCAGTTGTATTTGGACCAACTTATACAATTATTGATCAATCATTGTAGTGAAAAAAAATGGCCGCACAAGTACAAAATAAAAATGATTAATTAGAGAACTAACCTAACATATATCATAACCTTTGACCAAACACCTTAATATAATTAAATAGTTGCATTAAGTTAAAATCCGAATATTAATATACACCTTCATGAGATTATATCCAATCAAAATATTTTAAAATATATTTTCTTAAACTAGATTGTTGTTGAATTCTGACTTTTTCTTTTCCCCCGAATTATAATATTTTGTAATGATATTTTTTATAACAACACTAAAAAACTTAAAATATTAATCATTTAAATCTTTTTGCTCAATAAACCATATTTATTGCAAACCAGCTTGCTACACAAAAAGGCGTATTTTAGCACATATTCGTGTGAAAGTGCATTTTAGCACGCAAATTTTCAAATTTTTTCCTATATAAAAAAAAATCAAATTGTAGTCTATTAATTTGTGCTGTGTTAATTAAGACTTTGTAATTACGCATTTTTTTATTTATTTATTTATTTATTTGTTTTGTACATATTATTATATATTACCTACCAATAAACCCCACGAAGGATCCACGTTGTACCGTCTATAAACTCGGCCATTATATTAAAACAAACTTTTAGAAACAAATACAAAAACTATTAAAAATAAAACTGTTTGTTTTTTATATAAGATAAACTAATTATACTAGTTTTTTTCTATATAAAAAAAACACTTGCAAAACTGTTTGTTTTATTTTTAATTTCTTTTTATAATTTGGGTCAATGTCCTTTCAAATAACTTCGTCTATATTAATTTTCAAGCTGTTTCCAGCAAAACATCAATCTAACACCTAATATTTAGGCAATTTTATAATTTTATGGTTAGTAAATAATAAATACAATCACATCTTAATATAAAGTTGGAATCATTATAACTTTTATGCATCCAAGTATATAGCTTGATCATTTAACCGTCTAAATGCGATAATTAGTACTAAAATCAGTATATATATAGCTTGATAGTATAATTTTTTAAAATCCATGTAAGTACAAACAAACATATCATATTGGAACAAAAATATAAATAGATAAAAAAATAATAAAAGATTTTTGTTTTCACTTTTTCCTTAAAACAAAGCTTTTCATAAGACCTAAAAAAATAATTTTTCTATATAATCTTTTTTTTAATTTAGTTTCCCTAGTTTTTTTTTCTTTATTTCTACAGACAAACTCTATTATTTTTTCTATTTATTATTATGAATCTATTGAAATTTATTGTGAACTTCCCTCCAATAACGGGAATTTTTAGTTTCTTGTCCCCAAAGAGAAAAAAATAAAAAATAAAGATAAGTCATGCTTTTAGTCCTTTTAAACAATCAAACGTCAAAAGAAAAAAACAGATGTTTTAACAAAAAAAAAAAAGGAAAAAAACAGACGCACGTGCGAGACAAGATCCCGTTTTAATACTCTACACGTATATATGAATCCTCGTTGTTTACATTAGACTTTCCCGTTTCAGTTTATGAACACACGCAACCACGTGTGCTTTACACGTGTACAATCCCCGTTATTTTCTGTACGCTTTATTTTCGTCCTTTATATCTTCTTCTCCTCCTATTTTGGTTTAACAGAGACGTCGACCAACCAAATTATATTTTTTAATTTTAATATAAAAAAAGACTTATTATCCGCCAATAAATGGGGTGAGTCCATGTGATTGATACTCAAAATTCTTCTTAATTTTATTAATTTGTACTATATGCTTAATATCTATACACCTCAAAAATAGTAAATGCAGAAAAAATAGCATTTAATAAATATTTTGTAATTCTATTAATATTCATAGCAGATATTTTTTTTTTATGATTAGCGTTGGATCGGTTTAGATTTGTTCGGTACGATTTTATTCAGATTTGGTTTTAAAAACTCTAATTAAATAAAAACTAAACTAATTTCAATTTAGTTGGATTTGGTTTTAGGTTAATTCGATTCGGTTTAAAACCAAACCAAACCAAAGCGAACCCAAACAATTTAAAAAATTAAATCCATTCGGTTTTTTATCAAAACGCAAACTCAAGCCAAGCCAGAATCTTTGGTTTAGTTCGATTCGAGCTTGTTTAGTTTGGGTTTTTTGTACAGTCCTCTATGATAAATCATAGACCGAATTTGCAAATTGATAAAAAAATGTAGTAATTAAGGAAAAAAACGATACATTTAAATATAACATACGAAAAACATTATAAAATTTTCAAGAAAAAAAAGTTGAGATTTTATTATCAGTCGTATGTAATAATAGTCTTTTCCTGGGAGAATTAGCCAAAACAAAATAATAACCAAAACGCAAGAAGAAGAACAAAAATTAAAAACATAAATAAAAATGCATAAGAAAAAAACTGTAAGAAAAAAAAAAACTAAAATATAGTTCTTGAAAATAAACAATTCCTTTTTAAAAATAAATATCCCATTGGTACTCTCTACCTTTCTGTATTGTAATCTGAGTTTCACTTTTTTTTTCTTTTTTTTTTGTTGTTGACTATATCAAAGCTTTTGGTGTATCTTCAAATTACTTTTATCTTCTTAAACCTTTTCATCAGCTTCAGGTGTTTCCAATAAACCATTGTTTTTCTGTGTTTTGGTACTTGGAATTGAGAGGCTACGACGTTCTTTACCACCCGGTTTAGATGATGCATTACCGTACCAAATCATACCGAGGATTGCGATAAGCATACCGAGTACTACTTGTAGATTCAAACCTTCTTTTCCAAAGAAAGTGAATCCTAAAACCAAGACTAAGATTGTTTTCATGTGACCAAGTACTTGGAATGTAACGGCTGTGAATCTACCGATACATATGAATTGACTTAGATTGGTCCCGACCGCTATGGTGCACGACAATATTAGGAAGAACTGCCACAAAAAAAAGCAAACACAACATTAAAAAAGCTTGAAAAATGCAAGAGCTTATGAACTACATGACTACTGTCCTATGTTTTAATCGGTTAAGCTAAATTGTTCACAGAATCACATGAGATGTTTAAAATTATAGAAGAATTTGAAAAAGAAAAAAGCGATTATTACATTTTAGACCCTGAACTTTCTCCGTTTAGTGAAAAAAGCCTTAACTATCAAAAGTTTTTTAAACCTTTTGATAACGGAGTTTTTTATACCCTAAGACCTTAATAACCGGGTTTTTTAAACCGAACTCTCAAATTTTAAGTTGAAATTATAGAATAGTTAATCCAAATTTGGATTATATTTTTTGAAGAATTTTTTGAGATTATGATTTAATTTTATGTTTAAAGTTTAATTTCAATGTTAAGGGTTTAAAAAACCATGTTAATTAATAATAGTTGAAGGTTTTTTCACCAAACTAAGATAATTCAGGATCTAAGATACCATATTCACAATAAAGAGAGAAGAAACTTACCAGAGACACAAATGTAAAGTCGTATGCGTATACTTTTTGATTAGTCAAAATGTAGTCTAGAAACGGTCCAACGAACAGCAACGATGCAGCTTGTACCGGAGCTGTATGCGCCAGTAAGTTGAAAGAACCAAGTGAATACTTCCTTTGTAGATAATGTACATACTGCAATGTATTACCAACAAGTAAGAATTCATGAAAAATTAAGCCTAGAAAGTCATATTTCTACGCAGTTTAAGAACAAAGTAATAATAATCTGCGTAAATGTAGATCGAAATCAGAACAGTGAAGAAGAATTGACGAAGATCTTGTTTAAACTTACATATTGTTGAAGCGCTGTGCTCCAGACAGCAATAGCAGCGGCGAGAAAACCGTTGAGATTAACACTAACATCTGTTACAGTGCAGACGGCAACACCAGCAAGAACTAACATTATGCTAAGCTTTGTATCTCTTGAATACCTAACATTGTCAAGTACAACTTCAAGAAGACAAGAAACCGGGATCATACTCAGCTTTGCAATCTGCAATCATATATAACAAATTGTATTCAAGATGAATTCCGAAGAACAAACTTCAAATCAAAGATCAAGATTCTTGAAGAGTCTGACCTGGTAGAATCCAACAGAGTTCCACATTAGACTCACATTCATCCCAACAATGGAGAAATTTGCGAAGAGAACGAATTTTAAAAGATCGGACCATGGAAGTTGAGAAGGTTGAATATAACCAAGCCATCTCAAGAAACTTGTTAACAATGTTGTAGTTAAGAAATGCAAACCAGTTAATGTTGTAGCTGCCATTAAACAGAACAAGATCTAAATCAGTATTTTGAAACTTCAAAAAGTGTGAAATCTAACATAAGATTTAAACAAAGAATCTCACCAAAACTAAAGCCATAAGTAGCCATTAAAGCTTTGTTAACAAGGATGATACCAACAGAAGTAACAACATTGAATAGCCATGATGCAATGTCTAAAGACGCCTTTTGATCCGTCTTGTTTGTTGCAGTCATTTTTCTTTTTTCTTTTACAGACCAATTTTAGATCTCTGCAAATTTTCAATCTATAAATTAGAGCTACTAGATCTTCAAATTGAAAATGATCGAATCTTAACTATAGAAACTGATCAATAAAAAACATAAAAAAACGTAACTCCTAGCTGTTTCTGGATCTATTTCACAATCTCACGATCTAAAACCCTCGAGATCCATAACGATCGAAGAAGTTACAATTAACCCCAAAAACATAAACTACTATCAAAATTGGATTCAGATCCAATATTGAAATAACAAATTGATAATCTCCCCCACACAACCAAAACCCTAGAAATTTGTTAAGTAGCACGAAATCGGAATATCAACAGAAGAAACATTTAAAAGATCTCCGAAGTAGAAACCAAGTCAAACGAATTTGAACAGAGCCAATGAATTTACCAGAGAGTTGAAGAATCGATCCCTTATGATGACGACGAACACCACGACGGCGGCAGTTGCAGCCGAGGCGGCGTCTAACGGCAGAGAGAAGACGGAGAAGTCAAAAGAAAGGATATGAGAGAGAGGGAGAGAAGTGTGAATTTCGTTGATATTTTTATTTTTTTTAATTTTAATTTTATTTTTCAGTTATGCACTTTCTCATCCGAGTCTCCCTCCTTCTTGCAATTTAAGAGAGAGGAAGGAGTAGAATCTCTCTCTTTTTTTTTCTTTTTTTTTTTTTCAAAATTAGAAATTAAGTTAATTACATTATTCATTAATTTTCAGCTAATATAAATATTACTACTCAGTTTTGTTACATTTTCCCTTGTATCTATTGAATTTCTATAAACTGTATGATTTTTTATTTATTTTTTCTACATAACTTAAAATTGCATTTAACCTTGTGCTGAAACTTACTAAAATAAAATAATACAAATATTTTTATATTGTAACTATATAATTATCTCATTTAACCTTGTAAATATATTTTTATATTGTAACTATATAGTTATTTCATTTAACCTTGTAAATATTCATTTCTATGTTAATTTTTTTTTATGTTTTTGTAATTAAAATATTCTTGGTTGAGAACAAGCCAAATAAATGTAGGTTTTTTACAAACCTGCATATCCTTTTGGAATTCTGTTTTTTTTTTTTTTATTATCAATAATTCATTTCTAAATCGTATCTAATTTAGATTTGGATATAATTAAATAACTATTTAATTAGTGCAAAATTATAGATTATATGCTAAAGTTTATTATAATCTTGTAATCCAATAATTTATGTGTATGAATATATATAGTTATCAAATAAACTAGACATATATCCCTTTTTTATTTGTTCCTAATTGTGCGGTACTTTTTTTAAATCCTTATATATTTTACGACCATGTTATATCTTGTCAATTAAATAGATAGCTTATATATTATAAATGAACAAATTAATTTGGATGATTTAAACTATTGAATGAAAACTGTTATTTATAAGACTGTGAATTTTTTTTATTAAAATTCCAAATTTAATAACTTTTAAAAATTACAAAAACTGAGAACAAAAAATGATTTTTTAAACTTTTAAAAAGTTTAAAACTGCAAATGTGATTGTTATATTGCTTAGTTAAAAATAATATATCTAGCCATTTTAAACACTACTAAACAGTGTATAGTATAAAAGATATTTCAGTCATTTCCTTGTAAATATTTAATTATAAAAAGTAGTACACAATTTTATTTTCAAACATTATATTTAATAAGACTTTCTTACGGCTACGTAAAATAAAAGTTTTCTTACACTTTTTCTTCCAAATTCAATTTTTTAATAATTATATAATCCAAAATCCATTCACCTATTGAGATCTAGGGACGAGTAATCTAATATAAATTTATTATTTGTTTATTGTAGTTTAAAATTATCTAATATTTTAATTAATTTGGATCTAAACCCTATGTTTCGTGGCTATGTAACACCCAACGAATATTGGCTAAGGAATTCGATATTTTATAGCATTTTCTTTTCAATATTTTAATAACTAATTAATTCGTACAAATCTGTTTCTTTCGACCGACCTACTATATATTTTTCTGAGAAAAATGTCCCCTTCCTTGTTTTTATTTATTTTTAGTTACCGATTGATTTATGTCTTGTTATTTGTAGTCACCAATTAATTTGTAAAAATTATGACGTTAACAATAAACCGACCTTAGTTTCACGAATAATTCTAATTGAAATTATGAAAATATTCACAATTCTTTTTTATTAAACATAAACGCATAATTTTTTTACGGACCGCTCCTATTTATACTTATACTAAACATAAATAGCTTATGAACAAAAAATAAATAAAATTTTTGGGAAATGCAAATAAATATAGATTGTGAACAAACAATTTTTTTTGTTTGTTAAAAACAAATAGAATTATTACAGCCAATAATTGTAGAAGGAAATAAATAAAAAAGTTTGGGAAATACAAAAGAGAAGTTGAAAGGCGTGACCAAATTTCTCTCGTCGACAAAATAAAACACAGAGGTTTCGTTTGGTTATAAAGGTCCAAAAAAAGAAAAATACTTTTCTTGTGAGTTTTTTTTTTGTTTTAATATTTATTTTTATAAATATTACAAATAAAATGCACATATCATTCTTTGATTGTCTTTCTTCGATGCTTTTCATGTGAACTTTTTTTTTCTTTCTCATTGTATATGTATTCCTTAATGGTTGGTTTCAGTTATACATATGTCATCTTATATAATTTAAACGCATAAAAATATTATAATTTAAATGCATAAAAATATTATATAAATTATGTGTAAGCTCACATTAATATTATATACAATCTGGTTGAATAAACTCGAATAACATCGAGCCAAAAAAATGTCTAATAACATCAATACAAAAAAAAATCATAAAATTTTCGTCAAATATAATAATTAACAATATTATACTTTGTATAAATAAAAATAACAATAGAATATTAATACTTATAGAAATCACTAAACAATAATTTCAGTAGGCCCGACACAAAAAATTTAGGGACCTGAGACAAAATTTGAAATTGAAACCGATATTTCAATAAAAAAATAATTTTTTTTTGTATTAAAAGAATATTTACGATCACGAAACAGTTTAATTTGGAGACCAAGACGAATGCCTCACAACGATAACCCTCAATTTCAGTTTCATTATTCGGTTAGATTGTTTATATTTGTTTGATTTGTTAATTAAATATTTAATTATATTTTATTATCAACAAATAAGTGGTTAATAATTATTATAAATATTGTCAAAATAATAATCATAAAATCCATGAATTTTGAGCCTCTGTCCTTTATATACCCAATTTGTGTCCGACAAAAATAATCGAAATGATTTGTAATCAAGTGTATTTTAGTATATGAAATAAATCGCATAAAGCAGACCATGTTATGACTATATTATTAAAAAGCGACGTCGTATAACGTATTGATAGACAGGTGACAAAACCACATGTATAAAGAGAGAGAGAGAGAGAGAGAGCATAAATAAAGAAAGGAAATTAAAAACCTTACCTGATGGCGAAAGTTACTCAGATCACTTTGCTACATCTTCAATTTAATTCCATTTAATNTATAATAATAATAATAATAATAGAAGTTAAAATTTACGTTATATTTAAAAATTAATAAAGTTTCAGATCTTTTAATTACGGAGTTATATAACATACATACAAAATTACGATATTAATATTAATTATAATTTTAGCATTTTAGAATTTAAATGAGTTCGTACCAGTCTATTTGCAGCAATTTAAATATTACCTGTATATAATTTATATTAATAGCCTTAATATAATTATATTACCTTTATATAATGGTACCCTTATATAATTAGTTCGTAACAGTCTATTTGCAACAATTTAAATATCACCTTTATACAATTTATATATGGGAATATTAATATATATATATAAAAAATATTAATATGTAAAATATATTTTCTATCACCTTTAAAAACTGCACAGTCTATTTGTAATAATTTTATTTGCAATATCATAATAATTTAAATATTAAGATAAAATTGTTATAATTTTTATAATTCTCGTCTTTCAGTCACTCACTATATAATTTAATTAATTGTATGTTTAGTTAGATATATCAAGATTAGTGGGCTAAGTTAAACTTGGCGCGCCTAACGTTTGGGCCCATACACCTTATGAAGAGTATTTAAGTGGAATGTCGGTTTTACCCCTGATTGGAATTTGAAAAATTCATTAACTAAGCTATATCAAACACGAGAGGAGGGAGATTTTTATTTTCAACATTTTCTCTCCAATTTTTTTCCCGCCTTGTTATTTCGCTCTCGCTGATCTCTCGAAGTTTTCGTCGATCTTAGATCCCGTTTGGATGCTCAATCGTCTTCTCTCTTCTAGTAAGATTATCTCTCGTGTTTCAAACAGATGAGATCGGTGATTATCGCCAGCGTAATTATCTCTACGATTCTTTTTGATTTTCTTTTCTGCTCTTTACTGTATCGCTTATTTGACGCTTGATTAGAGATGTTAACCGTACGATTTTGGTTCTAGATGATAAATCCGATTGCGATTGTCTATTTCAATCTTATTTAGTAGTCTTTGATGGATGTTCAGTGTTGATTGAGTTTCGTTCGGTTGGGAAAAGTAAGGCTAGAAAGGCGTTCTGGATTTCTAGGGTTTGTATCTGGGATTTGCAGATTTGTTTCGAAATCTTCACGAAGTCTTCTGAAGAGCTTTGGTTATAGCTGTATTTGTTTGTCTCTAATATGAATTATGTGTTTTCTAGAGTTTTGTTCGGTTGGATAACTCAGTATTTGAAACGCGTAAGATTTCTAGGGTTCGGATATGTATGTATACTTCGGAGGGTTTGATTTAAGTTTTTACAAGCTGTTCTGAACAACTAAATAATTGATTCCTATTTGTTTGCGTGTCTTAAATCTGAATCCGACTATCTGATTGATTAAGCTTGTTCACGAGATCCGTTCGGTTGGATAAACTGAGATCCGAGTTGCATTTGGATTTCCAGGTTTGGTATATAGATAGCTGGAGACTTGGTTATGAACTTGTATGTAGAACGGAATGTTTTGGCTCCAATTGTGTTTGGTTGTCATAAATTTGAATTCTACTTTCTGATTGATTAAACATTTTGATAGGTAGCGTTCGATTGGATAAATTGAGATCCGACTTGCATCTGGATGTCCAGGTCTAGTATCTGTAAATTTGAGACTTCGTTTTGGATCTCTATAAAATTGTATGAAGTGTGGAATTCTGACTCTGTTTTGAATCAAATTTTTCTTTCAGAATGGCTAAAAAGAGTACAGACACTGCAACTAAGGTTTCAAAAGAGATCAAAGGTAGAGGAAAATATACCAGAGCCAACAAATGTATGAAGCAAACCACTGAGAAATCTCTTGAATCTGGTAAGCTCATCGAATCATTTATATCTTTCTTCTCTTTCCCTCGGTTTCAGGCGTCATCAAGGACTTGTTGCTTGTTGATCAAATACAAACATTCATAGTTTTTTTACCTCAGAGTCTAGATTCCTGAAAAAGTTTTGTTGGCACTGTGATTGGCTTTTGTTATTCTTGGAACATTTAATACATCGGTTCTAACATTGTATACAATCATGACGATTTATGGACTTAGAGTTTAGCTCAGAGTCTAGATTCCTGAATAGGTTTTGTTGGCACTGTAATTGACTTTTGTTATAGCAGGAAAACAAACTCGTTTTCCTAATGGAAGAGAGAAGAATTCTCCGTGTAACCGTTCAACTGAGTCATCTCCTCAAGATCAGAGGTTGATAGACCCTCAAAATCGATATCAAGAAGCAGTTCCCCTTGATCTCCACACAAGCAAAGAGGTTCGACCATCTCAAAAAATGACGTTGCAACTCTTTCCTCTTGATGCCCATACCCGTGAAGGAATAGAAAAGGTAAAGCATAAAGCCTAATATCAATACATAGACTAAAAATCCGAATAGTTTTCAACTTGTTTCTTTTGATACCTCTGTAGAACGGATTTCACCCATACTTAGAACTCAAACTTAGTTCACGTAAGAAGATATCTTCTGTGCTTCAACACATTCACAATAAGTGGGGAAACTCAGAGATTGCTCAAGGAGATCCCATACTGTACCCATATGATAAACTGATACTCGCTGCTGGCTACAAATGGACAGCAAACAGCAACGTCACCATAAGTGATATCTATGCAGCTATTGGATCTCCAGCTCTTTTCCGCTTAAGGTTTTTCATCTAAGTTCTTTTCGTCACCACTTTCTAAACTTCACCTTATCTTATCTATCTCTTATATCGTTTAGGTATGGCTGGTCCTCTGCTACTGATAATAAAACCTCTCCTTCACCTCCGGACATATCTCGTTTTCAGCACGAGGAGACACCGAAAAAACCAGAGTGTATCGGTTTCACCGGAAATCAAACAACTAGTATAGATACGTTACCGTTCTCTCCAAAGCAAGTGACTGACCTACCACACTCAGAAAATGTACCACCTGATGATCCACTACAGTCAACGGTACGCTTACTAAATCTTATTTTCTCAACCTTATAACTAGGGCTGGGCGTTCGGTTTGTTTGGGTTTATTCAGTTCGGTTTTATTCGGTTTTGGTTTCGGTTTATTCGGTTTTCAAAAAATGAAACCAAATAGAAACCAAATTAATTCGGTTTCGGTTTGGTTTGGTTTGGTTTTTAAACAGTGTAACCATTTGGTTTTGAGTAAGTTTTATTTGGGTTTTGTTCGGTTTTAAGTTCGGTTTTTTTGGATTAAATCAGTTTATAATGTAAAAAATATTAAACACTTAACATAGTTTTTAATTTCAACAATGGTTTAATTAAAAATCGTCAAAAAAATGTAAATATTCAAACTTAAAAAATCCAAATATCCAAAAAATTGCTTTAAATAACTAAACTTAAATTTGTAAAACATATAAAAATATATTATATCTATTTTATAAATAATTTTAATAAAATACTATTAACATGATCGGTTTTGTTCGGGTTATTATTCGGGTTCGGTTTAAAACCAAACCAAACCCAAACGGTTTAAAAATCAAACCCATTCGGGTTTTTATCAAAACTCAAACTCAAACCAAACCGTAATTTTCGGTTTGGTTCGGTTCGGGTTTTTGCCCAGCCCACTTATAACACTGTATACTTTGTTTCATGACTAACTCGTATTGTTTAACCAGGAGAATAAGACAGATAATGTGCCTGGATCCTCATTGATTTTTTGGGATGATGGTTTAACAAGTTTAAGTATCGGTGGCTTACTCTCAGAAGCATCAATGAAAGGAAGCTTCGCAAATCGTTTTAAAAACGCAAACGCAAGTACAACATTATGGGATGATGGTCTCACAAACATGAGCATTGGAAGTCTGTTTAACGACGCATCTTTACAAGGCAAACGCAAACGCAATACTAACCAAGAACAAGAATCAAATCATAGTAATAAAATAAACATTGGAGAGTTGGTTTCTGAAGCAGAATCTGATACAAAGAAAGATGCTATCAAACAACAACAACAACAACAACCATCACGTTTAATCTCTGATTCATTAGATGCTTTTCTCGTAAGCAGAACAAATCAGTTACAAACTCAATGTCCTCCTCCAATATCTGAGCAATTACATTCGTCTATTCTCGATGCGGACGATACTTGTCATGCATTTTCATTTCGAAAGTGTGCTGCTATAACCTCGCAGAAGGTTTCTAACCAGGTTTTAAACATATTTTTTTTTATTAGTATGCATTATTTTTAATTTAATATTGTTAGAAGCTTGGAACTTGTAGCTAATGGTTTTTGGTTAGGTAAGAGGAGAAGCTGAGAGGGAGCAAGAGAGAGATGAATCAAAACATGCGAAATCGGTGTTTGGTTCTGTGGGGTTTAATACGGATAGTAGTCTCGGATTTTCAGGAATCAAGTGGGTAAGTAAAGAGTTACATCGTCATTTTCATCTATGTTCCATCGTCATTTTATTAAAAATTTACAGATCTATAGCTTATCTAAAATAATTAACTAAACAACTAATCTCTTAATTACAAAATTACGACTAGAATTATTGCTAATATTTAGAAAAATGTAGTATATAAACTAATAAAAACTATTAGAATAAAATTACGTTTAGTGTATGGCTAATAAAAACTATTAGAATAAAATTGAATATATATATATAT
>KE152391.1:226604-243135 GCA_000411095.1 Aethionema arabicum | reverse complement strand
GATTTCAAATGTCTATAATACTTAAAAGACATCTCAAATGTTTATTTTGCCAAATTTCCCAAATATAATTTCGTAAAAGCCAATTATTTATTAATTTGTATTTAATTTTTGTAACTTTTCCCTCTGCTACTAATTGTTTTTCTCCCTTGATTAAAATAAAATTACTGAATTTAATTGAAGGAAAAATCATAAAACGTAACACTTAAATATTATCATTACTAACTTTATAAGTAATCTAAATGAAACACGAGAGGTAACAATACAAATGGAGACAGTACATTTTTATATCATACTTACTATATACAAAATCAACAAGCAAAACAGAGAAGGGCATAAGTGTAAATAACATGAACAAACTTCTATTGTTTAACTTCCACAAGCAAGACACTCGTCACGGTTTGTCAAAGAGCAAACCATTTGTGCCATTTTCGTCTCATTATCTTCTTCTCCTTCCTCTCCTCCTTCTCCTGCTTTATCTTCGGTTACATTTGGCTTCTCCTGAACAAAATCCATCAACAAAATCATCAAATTTTGTACTCAGCAATTGCAGAATCAAACACTGACCAAAGTGTTGTTGTTGCTTACCTTGAGCATCGCTGTATCAACTGTGAACTGAATTGCATCTGCTGCAGCTCGTGATCGAAGATAATACATTCCTGTTTTCAGACCCTTCAATTCACAACAACAACTTAGTGAGATTAATTACCATAAAAAGCAGAGATAAGCGATATGAAGTTAAAACGAACCTTTTTCCAAGCGTGGAAATGTAAAGCAGTGAGTTTAGCAAAGTTAGGTTTATCCATGTGTATGTTCAAGCTTTGGCTTTGATCTATGTAACATCCACGATCAGCAGCCATATCCACCACTGTTCTCTGCTTAATCTCCCAAACAGTCCTGTTTCAGTTTGCAGAGAGGCAAATACAGTCAAGTACAAGAAAACAGACACAAAGGAATCAAAAGAGAACACTGCAGAAAGTTATTGTACCTGTAAATGGCTTTCAAGTCATTAGGTATTTCTGGGACATTTCCTATAGATCCATTTTCGTAGATTATCTTGTTTTTCAGCGTCGGAGACCACAGACCCATATCAGTCAAATCATGAAGAAGATGCTTGTTTACAACCACGAATTCGCCGCTGAAGACACAAAGGATATAAGACTCTGGAGAGAAACAGAGACATAAGTTTCTAAAGTGATGAAATCAGTTAAGAACATACCTCAAGACTCTACGGCTATAAATGTTTGAAGTATACGGCTCAAAACATTCATTATTCCCAAGAATCTGGCTAGTTGAAGCAGTTGGCATCGGCGCTACTAGAAGAGAATTTCTGATTCCATTCTTTGAGATCATATCCCTAAGACCAGTCCAGTCCCAGCGGTCCGAAGGTGTTACATTCCACATGTCAGGTTGAAGAATTCCCTAAAGATATCATTTAGTTAACAGTAAGAGATTATGAGAATGTTCTATAGATATCTAATGAACTAGTGGCTGAGATGCATACCTTACTCACAGGACTTCCTTGGTATGTTTCATAAACACCTTCTTTAAAAGCAATCTCTGAAGATGCTTTAAGTGCATGGTAATATATGGTTTCAAATATGTCTTTATTCAGTTGTTGGGCCTAAGATCATTTCACAAAAACTGTTTGAGAACAAAAACTACTTCAAAAGGTTGATGTATCTTTATGAAACATGGTTACCTCAGGTGAATCAAATGGCATTCCAAGAAGGATAAATGCATCTGCAAGACCTTGTACACCAATACCAATTGGCCTATGACGCATGTTTGAGGTTTTTGCAGTTTCCACTGGATAATAATTCACATCTATTATCTTGTTTAGATTAACAGTAACAGTTGCAGTCACCTGGCAAAACAGAGAGTCAAACCACAAATTTCAGACATGGAAATATCCTGAGATTCAGAGTAGTTAAGAATCTGACCTCTGCTAGCTTGTCAAAATCAAAGTAACGATTCTTGGACCCCAAACTTCCGACAATCTTAGATGGATGCGCGTCCATGGGGACATCCTATTGCGAGAAACCGAAAAATTTAAGAGACATACACCAAGTGACCAAGCAAAAGCAAAAATAAGAATCACTTGTTTTCACTCACCTTCTCCCTTACAAAACGAGGTAAAGCAATAGATGCAAGATTGCAGACTGCAGTTTCTGTTGGGCTAGTGTATTCAATGATTTCAGTGCATAAATTGGAAGACTTTATGGTACCCAGATTCTGCTGATTGCTTTTACTATTACATGAATCCTACAAAAGAGTTTCAAGAGTCAAAAGCAAGAACCAGAGGTTATATAGTTAGACCGAAACAAAACTGTTTCTTTCCTACCTTGAAAAGCATGTATGGTGTCCCTGTTTCTACTTGAGATGTCAAGATTTCAAACCAAAGCTGATGTGCCTGAATAACCTTCTTAGCTTTACCCTAAAGATAACATTAACATAACTTGTATTATGGTAATTTGAATTCCAAAAGGAGATAAAGTTCAAAAAGATGAAATCATTACCTCATTCTCATATTTTGTGTATAATTTCTCAAATTCTTCACCCCAACAATCTGCCAAACCTGGAGCTTCATTAGGACAAAACAGTGACCACTTCCCATCACTTTGGACTCTCTCCATGAAAAGATCAGGAACCCAAAGACCATAAAACAAATCTCTAGCTCTGTGTTCCTCCTGAGATCAAGCAAAGTGTATATTTTAAGAATGTATTCAATAAACTAAAAAACGTCAGCATCCCATGTTTCCAAGTATTACCTTCCCATGATTCTTTCGGAGTTCCAAAAAGTCGAAAATATCAGCATGCCATGGCTCCAAGTACACAGCAAATGCACCTTCAACATTTGCAGAAAAATATTCATCAGAACATATATTTTACAGACCAATCAAGTACCAAAAGTACGTCATGAAATCCATACCCTTTCTCTTGCCTCCGCCTTGGTCAACATAACGAGCAGTATCATTGAATACTCGCAGCATCGGTACAATGCCATTAGATGTTCCATTAGTACCACGAATATAACTTCCAGTTGCACGAATGTTATGAACTGAAACACCAATACCACCAGCTGATTTGCTTATCACAGCACATTCTTTCAATGTTTCATATATCCCCTCGATACTATCATCTTTCATACATATCAAAAAGCAGCTACTCAACTGCAAATTTCAAACAAATCCACATCAAATCAGTAAAATCACTTCTAAAAAATGTAGATACACATCAGTTTAGATACATTACTTGAGCCCTTGGAGTTCCTGAATTGAAGAGAGTAGGTGATGCATGAGTAAACCATCTTTGAGACATTAAATGATAAGTTTGGATTGCAGAATCAATATCTTCTTTATGAATCCCAACAGAAACCCTCATCAGCATGTGTTGAGGCCTTTCAACAACTTTTCCTTGGACTTTTAAGAGATATGATCTTTCAAGCGTTTTAAATCCAAAGTAATCATATTCAAAATCTCGATCATAGATGATTTCACTGTCCAAACGAGTAGCATTCTACAATAACCCCCCAAAAAAAAACACAATCCAACAAGAGATTAGACATATCTGAGCACATTTTTCCTCTATAATCAGATAATAAACCTAACACGAGCTAATTTACCTTCATAATTATTTCAAATACATCATCAGCAATTAAAGGAGACTCAAGTCCAGATCTCTCATTAACATGGTAGTACATGTCCTTTATCCTGAAGAAACTCGCAAGAAATTGAAATCAACTCATGTAATCAACATATATAGACACAATAACAATAAATCAGAAGAACACTCACGTCTCTGAAAATGATTTCTTAGTGTTCTTGTGGAGATTGGAGACAGCAATCCTAGCAGCAAGCTGATATATACACATGTGTAAATTATAGGCGAATCAGCTGAAATTATCTCCAATTCAGAATAATAAATAGTCCAAACATCGCAATTGATTACAAAACATTTCGATTCTTAGCCATAAAATGTGAATCCCAAACCGATTAATCAAATCAAGACTCACAGAAGCGTAATCAGGATGATTAGTAGTCATAGCAGCAGCAGTCTCGGCAGCTAACTCATCAAGCTGACTCGTAGTAACGCCCTTATAGACACCAGCACATACTTTCTGGGCAACGAGGACCGCATCACAGTGATCGCTACTAAGCCCATAACTTAGCTTCTTTAATCGCGCAGTAATCTTGTCAAAATGAACAGTTTCTTGCCTTCCATCACGTTTCACCACATACATGTTTTCGTCCCGGGGAAAAAATCAGAGAATTCTCACAGAGGAATTTTATCGAACAGTTGATAGGCGTCGCAGACTGACGAACACCAGACAGTGTTCACGGAATATTAAATGGCCTTTTGCATTTTGAGTTTCAAATTTCTAGGGTTTAGTTGAATTTTGTCCTTCAATGGCGGAATTTTGTCCGCGCAAAAATTTCAGATTTCCCGCCAGCTTCCGAGAGAATAAAGCATATGATAAAAATAAATAAAATAAATGTGACAGTGGGACCGACTCATCAGTTAACCGTGATATAAAATGGGTCCAATATTTAGATGTTAACGTTTTGCCTAATATTCCAATAACATAAGCTAACTTTCTCTTGTACCACATTAAATTGCATAATATAATACTATATTGTAGATTATTTTTCATATTTAAAACGTACTTAGCCAAATTAAAACACATTATTAAACGTGTGTTCACGTGTTATATGTTATATTATTTTTTTATGTCTTTATACTTGTTATTATCTTTTGCTATATATTACAAAATATCTAAAATTTTATTGCAACTAATTTATTATAGTATAATTGACGTGGCAATTAAGTCAGAATATGAAAATATTATTATTTGACAAAATTTAATTTCAAATGTATATATATAAAGAAATAACACTTGGTACATAGAATATTACATATATTTAAATCCTTCCAAATATTTGATGAAACTATGTTGTGACCCTTTTTATTATAAAATTCATAAAAATAATATATTGATATATTATATTTAAAATTTAACCTAAAGTTTTCAACTATTTTATATATTCGGGGAAAAAAAACCTATTTTATATATAACTCCATTTACAAAAAACCACAAAAAATATATACAGTACAGCAAAAAAAAAATGTACAACTCTGCTTTCTATGTTCATAATTCTTCTAGCATCTTCTCCAGCTTTCAAAGTCCAAACATTAATGTCATTAACACGCTAATGACGCTTTTAACCAACGTGATTAACCCGTAATTAGTCATTTAATCTTTAATTAACTAATTTATCTTCTTCTTCTTCCTATTCTCCGTCGCTCTGTATATACTCGCGAGAGATCGAAATTTCCTCTTCTTAACCTTCAAAACGCCGTCGTTTTGCTCGTTTTCAAATTTTTCATTAATCTTCGAACTAACATCTTCTTGTCTCGCTATTTTGCAACCGCTCAAATCGCAACTGCTCCAACCGCTGCTACAGCTAATCGTTTCTTCCTCGCTTAATTGCACTAATTGCTCCGCCGCTTCCATTTCCGTCTCCGAAAACGCAATCGCTGAATCTCCAGAAAAACCCATCCCCTCCATTGAAACACTAATCAATCAAATAAAAAAACTCCCAAAGAAAACACTGTGATTTATATTGATTCTCGATTTTGATTTTTGACCACTCTGATCACGTTTACGTGTATTGTTGTTGTTTTTTGTTTTGTCGTTTTTTAAGGAAAAAATAAGGAAATTTTACAATGTCGGTTTTGCAGAAGATAAATTATTAAAATTAAATCATAATCCTCTACTCCGCGGTGTATCTTACCTCTTTGATTTTAGACCGTTAAAGCCTTGACCGACTTTAAGATTTTTCATCCAACGGCTGATATCTCCTCCATCTGTTCACTTGACTTTTATTATACGATTGTGTGGGGTCCATGCGAAAATGCTATTTCGGTCTCGATAAGGAATAACCACGTTTGTGGGCCCCTAGATTTCTTACACGTGTTACATCATCAATCGTCCGATTATATGACGTGGAGTCCGTGTTTGTTTCCCAGTCCTTTGATATTCATAGAACTAAATCATCCTAAATCGCCGTTACAAGCTAAAAATAGAAAAAAGATAACATTTACATATATTTAATTCAAATTATCTGTTTTGTTAGAGAAATAATTTCTCTTTTAATTAAATAGCACTATTTTTTACAAAAAATTATTAATTTTCTATTTGTTTTAAAGGTTGGAGAATGTGACATTTTAACAAACTAAAAGTGATATTACCCGATAATTACATATAATAGTTGTACATTTTTTAAAAATATCATAAATTTGTGTATTTTAAAGTTATGTTCTACATTTATCTATTTTTAAAAAAAATTTCACTCGTTTCTTTAATTTTACACCATTTTTTAGTAAGTTTCAATAAATTACCTCGACTAATTTTGCCCAATTATCAATAACAATAAAACACTGTAAAAAATAATATAAAGGACATTCAATTATGACTGTATTCTGTATAATTATTATCTCACATTAAAATATCTTACAATAACGACCAGAAAATTTTTATTTAAAAAATACATAGGAAAAGTAAAATAAAAACAACTCCCTAAAATAACCAACATTACTTTATTTCAATTTGCCAACATTACAATAAAAGAATTAATCTACACCAAATACAAAAAGTTTTAAAACTCGTAAGAAACTGCACATCTTTGTTTACAAAGTTACAACACACATTAAAATAAATACAACATCATCATCAATATCATCATCAACCATCAACATACTTCAATCATCTTCTTCCTCTAAATCTTCAAAAGCCTAAAACTTTACTTTTCTTCCTCTTATTACAACAAACCCAACTTAACAGGACCAGTTTTGAAACACTAGAGTCTAACATAAAATCTGAAATTGGAACCGATATTGTTTTTTTTACAGTACATATATAATTTGAAAGCCGACATAATCTAGGAGCCGAGACGAATGTTTCTCCCGACTTTACCCAGAGTCAAGACTAGCCCTGGCCAAGCCGGATGAAACATTCACCTCGACCCCCAAATTATACCAGCGCCCGAATTATATATTTACTTAGGTAAAAGTTATAAAAAAAAATAAAAATTTATTTTCATATACGAAATACCACCCCCAATTTCATATTTTGCTTCATGCCCCTATAGTTTTAGAGCTGGCCTGCAACTTAGTTTCCACAATTCAACCCACAAATCTCCAAAACCGGACCACCTTTCGCCACAAAAGGATTAACCCTAACCCACAAAAGCGTCAAAATCGACGCCAAAAGTATCGACCAAACGACAATAATCGTCGGCATTCTATCTTGTTTCCCAAGTAACCCTTTAAGAAAAGGATACAAATGAACAATAACCCACAAAGCAAAAAACAACCTCCCAAAAAGTGGACCCCAAGAATCATAACCATTACTAATAGCATCAGAAACACCAACAATAACACCAATGATATTAATAATCAAAAGTGTAGTTGGAGGAATCAATAAAGTAGTCCATTTGAAGATATAAAGTTCAGAGAAAGCTCCATCATCTGCTGCTTTTGATGTAACTGTGAAATTAGTATCAACTCCTGCTAATACTTTAAGTAAACCTTGAAATAATGCAAATAAATGTGATGAAACTCCACCAATAACCCAAAATTGTTCGTTTCTCCACCAATCATCGATTCCAACACCTCCCCATTGCATCTCGAGGATGCCTGTTACTGCTATTGATATGAACATTAACATGAACAGGATACTTGCGTAGTTGCTTATCTGAAAAAAGTAAAAAAAAGAAACATTTTTTTTGTTAAAATTACTCAAATTTAAATATAGATATAAATGATATTGATTACTACAATTATGAGTTAATTTTAAAATACATTTTATATTATAAAATATTTTTTTTTCTTAAAATCGGAATACTTAAAACACAAGAACAAACAAATGTTTCACATGTGTGTGCTCAGTACCACCGACCATAATTTTGAATTGTAACCCATGTTTATTGTAAATACATATGCAATATTATTTAGTATGTTATTTTAGTATTATTTCACTTAATATTTCTGATATATTATTTATGTAAGCAAAAAAATTGAAATTAAATTTGGTATAAGAAACTATATACTATAATTTGACATTATTCAAATTGAATATTTGTATATATTATGATTAGTTTTATATACTGTAAACGATTTTAAAATCAATAACTAAATACTATCTCCGTTTCATTGAATACACAATTATTAATAAAAAAAATTAAAATGACAAAAATATTTCTTTGTTTTAAGTGCTTATGGCATATAAAAAAAACTAAAATAAGATAAAATAGTCAAAATATATAAATTTTTTATATCGAAAATCTAAAAACCATATAATATGAAGCATACGTTTTGGCTTCGTATTGTAAAATATGTCAAATAAATAAATAAATAGCAAATTAAATATCTTTTGCCGCGAAATTAATATATAAAAAAATAGAAATTCCAAATTTAAATTTTTTTTTTTTGGACTCAATTTCATATTGTAAGTTAAGAATCCGATTTTATCAAACATTTACTATATACTATATGTAAATCTTTTTATAAAAAATATTATTAGTCTAAAATTTTAATATATGTGAGGTTTTAAGTTTAACATACCTCAGGGACGATGAATTTTCCGGTGAGTAGACAAACGGCGGGAAGAGAACAATAGACAAGTAAAGGAAGTGAAGTCCATGGATACACAACTGAGTTTATGTAAGAGAATCTTTCTAACCATTTTAAACCACCTCCATAACCATACCAAATCGGACAATGTCTACTCAAGAAAATCTCAACAGATCCAAGAGCCCATCTCAATACTTGATGAAGACGATCTGATAAATTAATTGGAGCAGATCCTTTAAAAGCTGCTCTTTTTGGCATACAATACACAGATCTCCAACCATGACAATGCATCTTGAAACCAGTTAATATATCTTCTGTAACTGATCCATAAATCCACCCAATCTGTATGAATCATCACAAGTAAAATAAAGTTTCATCACAAAGAGTTCATAGTCTTAGTGGCAAATTCCATGCCTTTGACACCTAAAGTTTGAGTCTCTAACTTTTGACAAAAATGATTGCCATTTCTGCCAAAAAAGACCTGAACTTTCACTATTTTGCTTAAAAAAAACTCTTAATTTTGAAATTTTGTTTTTAAACCTTCAACTATATTAACACCTTTTTTTAACCCACCATTAATTTTCCGTATGAACGGTTTTAAACTCATTAATTAGAAGGACTACGGCAAAAAAAAACACCTAAACTTCTGACTGTTTTGCAAAAAAAATCCCCGAATTTGAAAATATGTTTTTTAAACCTTCAAATTTACTAATATTACGGTTACCAAAAAAAAAACTTTACTAATTGTTTTTTGTAACCCTCAATTTACTTTTCCATTAAGCTCATTAATTAAAACGCAGAGTTTAGGAAAATAATAGAAAAAACACTTAAAAAAACCCAAAAAGAAAAATCAAATTTGGGAGTTTAAAGATGGATTTCAAAGTTTAGGGTTTTTTGCAAAATAGTCAAAGTTATGTTTTTTGTTTCACGGTAATCCCGTTTAATTAATGAGCTTAACGGTAAATTTAACACCGTTCAAATGAAAAGTTAACAGATTTTTAACAAAAAAAAATTAATGGAAAGGTTAAAATAATTATTAGTAAAATTGAGGGTTTAAAAATGAATTTTCAAAGTTTAAGTTATTTTCTACAAAACAATGAAAAAATTTAGTGTTTTTTTCGAAGTAATCCCAAAAATGTTCTTTTTACCTCTTTTCCCCATTCAGTTTTATCTTCATATCCACAACTAATAACTTGAATAGCTTCACGTAGCAAACAAGCAGCACTTGCATTCCTCGGAACGCCACCGTTTTGCAAAACAGCCGAAGCTACAAACACCGGAGATTGACCAAATTTCTTCTCTAATTTCAATTGCATTGTTTCAGATCTCTTCTCATTATTCAACACTACAAATACATTCAAAAACCCTCTCATTACTATTAGCTAAACAATTCAACGAAAAAGATCGAAAAATCGACAAGAAAGTTTCGATTTTTTTGTTACCTATAGCGCCTTCTTCGATATTTTCTAAAGCATGAATCTGTTTCGAAGTCTCTTTCGTGTTTTTTTTCTTCTCTTTAGTCTTCTTTCTCAATCCACAAAACAAACAACACCATTTTGGCCAACAATTACAAGTCTTACCTGGTGGTTTCTTCTTCTTTGGTGCATCAAAACCGTAAAGTGCTTGTCTTCTAAATACACAACCTGTTCCGACATATATTGGTCCTTGTATACCATCAAGACCTTTCATGTTAATCTACAAAAAAACAAAAAACACCATAAAAAAGTCAAATTAAAACATAAACATAAACAAAAGCGAAAGAATTAAAGAAGGAATTATGGTATTTTAGACTTTGAATTATTTATGTTTGGCGAAAAAATCATCAATGTCAAAATGGTATTTTAAACTGTAAAAATAACCGAGTTTTTTAAACCGAAATCTTAAATTTAAACTTAAAAAGTCTAGTATAATTAAACCAAATTTGAATTATATTTTTGGGTTAAATTTTTAGATTATAGTTAAATTTTGTCTTTAAAGTTTAAAATTTTGATTTACAAAACCAAGTAGGGTTTAAAATATGCAATAATCAAAATTTAGGGTTTAAAATATCTGATTATCAAAATTTAGGGTTTAAAAAACCATTTCGATAGTTGAGTATCTTTTTCACAAATTAAATAGTTCAGGGTCTAAAATACTAGATTTGTAACGAACTTACATCGAAGAACACGACATTGCGATTTGAGTATCGATCATGTCGATCAATACCATCAAACCGTTGCGGAAACTGAACATAACAAACTTTTTTCCCAGATTGTGGATCCATCATAAAACACATAGCTTCTCTAATTGCTTTACTATTGTTAATATAATGATCACAATCCACATTTAGTAGATAAGGAGCATTTGATAAAACCGCAGACACCCGAATCTTCAGGAACAACAAAAATTAACTTCTTTAGTTAAACCCGAAACCCGCAAAAACCGAAAAAAAATCAAACAAAAACAGAATCTTACCAAAGAATTCATAGCTCCAGCTTTCTTATGATGATCAAATCCTGGTCGTTTCTCACGTGAAACATACACTAATCGCGGTAACTCATTCCCATCTGTATCATGAACTCCACTTTGTCCCAAGAAAACCTTAACATTTCACAATCCACAACATATCAAGAAACAGTTCATGACATAACAAGAAACGGTCCACGAACATATATATATCTATATATACTAAAACGCAAATCATCTCTCCTATAGAGTGTTCTCACGTTAATTCTCCTTATATATTTATATTCACCATTTTAAATTTCATTATTTTTTGGGGAAATGGTAAAATAGACCAATTTTGCTGATTTGGTGAAAAAATCCCACAACTTAAAAAATAGATTTTTAGTCATTGAACTTTGATAACCAAGTTTTTAAACTTTTGCCGATTTGGCAAAAAAAACCGATTTTTTTAAACCATTAACCTTAATAGCTAGTTCTTTAACCCGAAATTTCAAATATAAACTTGAAATTATAGTATAATTAATCTAATTTTTTTTTGGGTTAAATTTTGATATTTTGGTTTAAATTTATGTTCAAAATTTTATTTTAATTTTAAAATCTCGTAAGGTTTAAAAACCTGATTATCAAAATTCAGGCTCTAAAAAACTATTCTCAAAATTGAGAGTTTTTTTCACCAAATCGACAAAGTTTTTACTTTTTTTTTACAAAAAATCAAAATATTTATTTTTATCTTAAAAATAAAAAAAAAGAAATTATTTATATTTATGTATAATACTAGTTTGATATAAGTTAAGAGTTTACCAGAAAAAGAAGATATAAGTTAAGATACCTGAATCATTCCTGGATGGTCCCTGACATTATTTCCAGGCCAAGGAGTTCCATCTTGCATAGTCCAACCTTCTTCAGGTACTTTCTGAGCTGTAGCAACCAATGCATTTATCTCTACTTTAAATTCCTCATAATCTCTCTGCAACAAACACCAAAAAAAACCAAACTTTCACTACAAAAATTCATCGAATCGAGCTTTTCAAAATCGCGAAAAATCGCAAACCTTCATAGCGCGGCGTTCCCTAACAAAAGCTGGATGAACTTTATTCTTCAAGTAATCCAATTTCTGCGAAAAATACCATTCAGGAGCTCGCGGCTCGATACTGAATTTTTTACAGAAAGGAACCCATTTTCTTGCAAATTCTGCTGTATAAGAAAGAGCTTCAAATGTAAGCATTGCAGCTCCATCGTCTGATACGTAACACGCAACTTTATCGACTGGATAATCAACAGCGAGTATCGATAAAACAGTGTTTGCTGTAATCAATGGAGGTTCTTTTAATGGATCCACAGTACTCACAAATACATCAACACTTGCTAATCCTGATGGCTTCCCTTCCTTCTCATACCTAACAACAAAAACAGAGCTTTTTACAAAAACAGAGTTTCTACAAAAAAAAAGCAGTTTTTACAAAAAAAAAACAGAGCCTTTACAAAAACAAACAGATTTTTACAGAAAACAAAGTATTTACGAAAATAAAAAAGTTTTTACTTTACAGAGACAGTTTTTACAGAAAACAAAGTATTTACGAAAATAAAAAAGTTTTTACTTTACAGAGACAGTTTTTACAGAAAACAAAGTATTTACGAAAATAAAAAAGTTTTTACTTTACAGAGACAGTTTTTACAGAAAACAAAGTATTTACGAAAATAAAAAAGTTTTTACTTTACAGAGACAGTTTTTACAGAAAACAAAGTATTTACGAAAATAAAAAAGTTTTTACTTTACAGAGACAGTTTTTACAGAAAACAAAGTATTTACGAAAATAAAAAAGTTTTTACTTTACAGAGACAGTTTTTACAGAACCAAAGTTTTTAACAAAAACAGAGTATTATACAGAAACAGAGTTTTTTAAACAGAAACAGAGTTTTTTACCGAAACAGAGTTTTTTTACAGGAACAGAGTTTTGTACAGAAACAGAGCTTATTTTTCAGAAACAGAGTTTTTTTACAGGAACAGAGTTTTTTACAGAACCAGATTTTTTTTACAGAAACAGAGCTCTTTTTTACAGAAACAGAGTTTTTTTTTACAGAAACAGAGTTTTTTTTACAGAAACAGAGTTTTTTTTTCCATAACAGAGTTTTAAAGAACAGAATTTATAAAATGTAAATGAATATATAACAAGTTGTTATGTTACCTTAAAGAAAGCCTGTCGAGATATGTTTCACGTTCTATAGGATACCATTTAGGAAACTGATCAAGAATCCAAGAAACAGCAAACCAAATCTCACATATAACTGATGTTAACCATAAACCATAAGCATCATTCACTGGATGTAAAATCCTATAATGAAAAAACAACCCAAGAATCGCCAGACGACATAAAATCAACATCCTGTAAGGATTTAATCTGCTCGATCGAATCGGTAACTTTCTTGATAACGGTTGTCTTCCTTCATCCATCCTAATTTTTTTTAACCATTCAAAAAACAAAAAAAAAAATCAAAACTTTTAAAGCATTTCTTGGTTTTTTTTTTTAAACTTACATTGGCTTATCAGGATCATCGAATTCGTCGTCGTTGTCGTCTTCATGTTTAATGACTTGAAGCTTTTCGCTTTGTCGTCTTTTCCAATCTTCCATTCGATCTTTCCAAGCAACACTTCCATATCCGTACTCTGCAATGTCTTTTTTTGGAACCATAGATCTTGTCTGCACTGTAACAAATAAAACAATACATACTTAGAATATTTCCAATAGTCTTTTATTTTTCAAATTATTCTTTAATTTCGAAGAAAAAAAATGAAGAATTCTACTCCAATAACACTTCATTTTTTCTCTAAAATAAAAAGTTAATAGTAATTCTTCAAAGGATAAAGGTATAATAGAAATTCGCCGATTTGGTGAAAAAAACCCCAACTTTAAAAATGGTGTTTAGACCTAAACATTGATAACCGAGTTTTTTAAACCTTACCAGATTTTTAAATTAAACTTTGAATATAAACTTAAACTATAATTTCAAATTTTAACAAAAAAAAATCCAAATTCACATTAATTAACCTATAAATTCAAGTTTAAATTTGAGATTTCGATTTAAAAATCTGGTTATTAACATTTACGGTTTAAAAATTCCGGTTATCAAAGTTCAAGGTCTAACAAACTATTTTTAAAATTGGGAGATTTTTTACAAAATCGGTAAAGTTCACGATCTATCTTACCATTTTCTCTTCTTCAAACCGAAGAGTACTATTTATTTTCTTCAAAACATTAAAAAAAACTGATTTATAATCAAGAAACAAGAGTCGATAAGTAAACACATACTAGGTGAAGATTGATCAGTAAACGGCGAAGGATGAACTCGATTTCCATATACAGATGATGAATTCGAAGGAGGAACGATAAGAGCATGTCGGTCCGAATACATATCAGAATAATCCTAATTAACACATATAAACATAACATATTAAACTCAACATTAATGTATTATAAATTGACAATTTAAAGATCCTAATATAAATTACCTCATCACAATAAGTCAAAAGAGGAATTTGAGAGGCATTTGAAGCCGAATTCAAATCAGAGCCAGTGTTAAGCCGAGCCGAAAGAGCAGCTTCAGCAATATGTTGAGGATCAATTCCATCAAATTCATCATCAATATCATCTTCTTCTTCATCTCCTTCAACTCTTGGACTCCCTATAAAATTTAATAAACACACATTCAAAATTTCAAACATTTATATATATAGAGGGGATTTACAAAAATACACTTTTCCAAAAATAACCTTGTTTCTAGAATTTGTGTATTTTTGCAAATACACCATATAAAAAGTGTATTTTTTTGTAAATCCTCATATAATATAAAAGGATGTTAATTATTTATGATTTTAATTGATAAAAAAATATTGGTTTGGTTAGAGATTAGGGTATTTTAAACCCTAAATTATTAGTATTAGGTGAAAAAAACTCTCGACTATAATCTAAATGACGGTCTAATTAATTCAAATGAGTATTTGTTTTAGGTATTTTAAACCGAAATTTCAAATTTAAATTTGAGATTACAATCTAATTAATCCAAATTTGAATTGTACCATAATTAAACCGGATTTTTGAAATTAAAATTAAATCATAACTTTAAAATTTATCAAAAAAAAATATTAATCCAAATTTATCACATTTAAATTTGAAATTACAGTCCCATTAACCCAAATTATAGTCTAAACTATTTGCATTCGATATTTTAAACCGAAATCTCAAATTTAAAATTTGAGATTTGAATTATATTTTTGGATTTATTTTTGAAATTATATTTTAACTATGTGATTACCTTTAATTCGTTTGTAACGAGTTTTACATTGAGGACAAGCTTTATTTCCTTCTCTACGTTCATATTCATAACATGTTCTACACACTGGAAATGCACATTCATTGCAAGCCACGAATATTTCACTTGTTTTTGTTATTTCGATTTCATCTCCACAAATTTGACAAATTTGCCCACTTACTTCTTCAACTGATCGTATCTATTACACAAGTCAAACAGATTTAGTCTTCTAATACAAAAAGAAATTGAGATTTTAATTAAAGTTTAGATTGAGTGTTCTGAATCAAAAACAGAGTAAATTTTGATTGTTTTGAAGTTATTACTAAACTGAAACGACATTGAATTCACTCTAGCTGACACTTTACTTTAACCTCTTGAATTTTTGTTGACACGTATAAATCATGCAATTTTACTCTAAGATATTAAAATTAGAAAAAACATGTGGCGATTATTCCTAATTTCAGAAAAACCCAAGATCCAAAGATTCTTCAAAGATCCAAAAAAGGAATCATTTTTCCCCCTTTTTCGTTATAAATTCAGACAAGAAAATAATATAAAGTTTTGAAAAAAAACAAAGTTACCGTATTTTAGAAAATGTTTTTGTAACGATGAATTTTAATAACTAGAATTTTTAGATTTTACCGTATTTTTAAATCAAAATTAAATTTTGAACATAAAAATAAATTATAATCTCAAAATTTATAAAAAAATATATAATTCGAATTTGAGTTAATTATACTATACTTTCATGTTTAAATTTGACATTTTAATTTAAAAATATCAATTGTTAAAATTTAAATTTAAAAAAAAAAACTCAATTAACAAAATTCGTGGTTTTAAAAATTAAAATTTTTCACCAGATAAAAATAGTTTAGAATTTAAAATACCATAATAAAAAAAATTAAATTTGCTTAAAAAAGAGGTAAAATCTTACTCTTGCATTCTCATCTGCGTTAATTAACACGAATTCGTTTCTGTTATGCGACCCAGCAATTAGTCGACCACCAGTATTCATACCTTCCACGAAATCAAATCTCACTCCAAAACCCTAAATTCGACCTCAAAAAAACACTTTTTTAATTACCCAACTCAACCCGACCCGACCCGGATAATTGAACCAGATAGAAGACGAAATATTGAATCGACA
>KE152391.1:197785-215396 GCA_000411095.1 Aethionema arabicum | reverse complement strand
TTTAGGGTTTAGGGTTTAGGGTTTAGGGTTTAGGGTTTTAGAGTTTTAGGGTTTAGAGTTTAGGGTTTAGGGTCTTAGGGTTTTAAGGTTTTAAGGTTTTGGAATTTTAGGGTTTAGAGTTTTAGAGTTAAGGTTTTAGGGTTTACGGTTTTAGGGTTTAGAGTTTCAAGGTTTTAGGGGGGTTTTAGGGTTTTAGGCTCCCCCGACTTCCCCCGACGTGCCCGATGCGTGTCGGCCCGACGCACCCAACCCTAGACCCTAGACCCTAGACCCTAGACCCTAGACCCTAGACCCTAGACCCTAGACCCTAGACCCTAGACCCTAGACCCTAGACCCTAGACCCTAGACCCTAGACCCTAGACCCTAGACCCTAGACCCTAGACCCTAGACCCTAGACCCTAGACCCTAGACCCTAGACCCTAGACCCTAGAACCTAGATCCTAGACCCTAGATCCTAGACCCTAGAACCTTGAACCTAAAACTTAAAACCTAAAACTTAAAACTTAAATTCTAAATATTGTCTTAAATTCTAGTCATATTATTTCGTTTCAGTTCAAGGATCATCTCAATTTACCCTTTAGTTTTAACATTTAACATTTTACGGATGATGAAAAGTGGTCTTATATTATGGTTAAATAGAATGCAAGTGTTATTAGTAACTGAAGCTTTCAAAACAGACAATGATGATGAGGAAAACAAAACAGACGATGATGACAACAAAAACAAAGAAGAAAAATCAATAATCATCATCGTTAAATCATAAAAGAATGCAAAAAACAGAGATTTGAATCGTTCTTTCTAAAACACAAACGCATATTCTTACGTTGCAGAAGCAGAAGATGGCCAATGATTATTATCAAAAGTGCCGATCAATCATCATCACCACTATGCATAAGACCAATAAAAAAACAGAGTACTTTTAGTTCTTCAAAGACAGCCACAAAATCCCATAAACTCAAAGAAACCGAATCTGTTGAAAAAAAACTAGAAAATCTGAAAAATGAGCAACTTTATGAGCTAACTCAAATCATATAAGACATAAGAAGCTTTAAAAATTCAGACACCCTTGATGAAAAAACAGAGAAACTAAAAGTGACGAAAAACAAGAAAATGTAGAAAAAGGATTAAACTTTGTGAATTAACAGAGAAATGATCAAACTTTGTGAGCTAACTCAAATTAAATAAGACATAAGAAGCTTTAAAAAGACAGATATTGTTGATGAGAAAACAGAGAAACTGACAAAAAAAACAAGAAAATATGAAAAAAGGATTAAACTTTGTGAATTAGAGATTCTTGAATCGACTTACTTCTCTGTTTTATAGAGCAAAGTTGGAAATTATAGCCGTTGGCGCTTCCGATTTGACATAAAACAAAGCGTTATCGTTAACGTTATTATAGCCGTTGGGAGAAAACGAATCAACACGCCACCGTTACGTCAAAGTCAATGTCATCTCGAGACTCGAGAGAAACGTTATCTTCTTCTCTTTTAAATTAACACAGAGAAAGCAGAGTTTCATGTAAAAGACAAAAATACCCCCAACGTTTAACTTTCTTAACTTTTCGAATGAATTTAGCTTATATATTTGTCTATATTATCAAATGTTTTGTCTTTTCTTTAATATTGTAAAACCGTAATATTGATACAATGTTTTTTGCATGAATTTGTATGTAATTATAGATAATATACGTAAAAAAAACGTTTAAAAAAACTAAAACTTGTGGCTCCAAATCATTATTTGGAAGAATGTGCAAGAAACCATGAAGCAACAAGTTTTTTGTGAAGTGTGAAAATACATCGGCGAAAGAAACAGTTTTTAACTCTTGATTAATTCGCTTTATAGATCCAGCAGATGGTGTCACAAAGGTGTTGCAAATCCTATCAACATTAAAGTACAAAAAAAACACAAGTCAGGTTTGAGACTAAAACACAAACCAAAAACAAGATCAAAGTTTTGATCTTTATCAAATTATCTCCATAAGATATTGATCAAAATCTATCAAAGTTTTCATCTTTATCAAACTTTCTCCTAAGAAATCGACGAAAACTAGACTAAAGGCATAATTTTCTGCATAGATACTATCAAATTTGCAGACTTTGGCCCCAAAAAACAGACTAATTGAAAACCCTTTTCAACAAATTATTAGAAACCTAAGTGGATTAAGTCTAATTAATCAATAAATTCTTATCTAATTATTCAAATCTTACATTATCCAAAAAGTTTTAAGGAACCAACAAAGCAAAACCCATCAGAAAAGAAAGCAAATTGAAGGAAAAAAACAACAAAATCGAGCAAAAAAGAAGAAACTTTACCCTGAGAAAGCCAGCTCCAACAAGAGGAATCAGAAGCGATACTTGATCGGAGTCGAGCTGAAGCAACGGTACTATGAAGTGGAATCATCGTTTCAACACTTCCCAATGCAGAAAGAACCCTAAGAAACAAAAGAAAAGTAAAAAAAAAAAAAATGAAATTGACTAATTTTTCATGGATTATTGAGATCAATGAATGAACAAATGTGTTTAATTTCTTAAATTGAGCTGGAGATTAGCACTCACCTTGAAGCGCGAGGAATGGATTGAGGTAATGAAGTGAAATGAGATGAAATCGTTGTCGATTTAAAATTTAGGGATTTCTCAGTAACGAATTTGGATCTCGAGATTGCCATTAAAGCTGATCTGCAAAACGAAGCCATCTCTGGTTTAAGATTCGCAGTGATTTTTCTTGAAACACAAACGATTGATGAAAGAACACTTAAAACCCTACAAACTAAAACGCCGTCGTTTTCATTTTGAAGAAGAATTAACTTTTTTCCCTTAACTTTTTATTGTTACATATACACCCCCAATTAGGCAATTACTAGATTAAATTTTTCCCATAATTACTAGATTGCCTTTTCTTGCTAAAAAAATATGACTAGATTACTTGAAAAAATGATTACTTAAAACAAGAGATTATAAAATTATCAATTATAAGCACATTTTTTTTTTTAACAATTTTCAAAATCTTATAAATTATTAAAATTTATGTGTCACATTTTCATGAGAGCAATCCAAACTTTGCTCTTTAAATAAAATCGTTCGATATTTTTTTTTAAAGTTTTAGTGCTCATATTTGTCAATTAATTAATCCGATCTCATCTCTCAAACATCATATTTTATGTTTAGTCCATAAAGTATTAAAAACTTTAAATTTCCACCCCGTACAAAACTAATTGATCTCATTAACCCCCACCGCCGCCGGAAAACACAAAATCAAAGAACTCACCGGAACTCCAAAACCGATTTAATAATCAGCAAAAGATTATAAATTTATTAACAAGGAACAAATAATTCCCCAAATTAAAAAAAAAAATTAAATCTTGATCATTTTTTTTTTCTCTATACATCTTTCATACTTCGTCTACTCGAATCTCCACGGCTACTTTCTCTCGTCGACGACCCCAAAACGGCGCCGGATTGAGGAAGAACATTACTCGTTCCAGCAGCAAGAGGATCAATTACAGTTTGTCTCCAACTACCAAAAACTCGACCACTACTTGAAGAACCTCTTGAAGATCCAACGGTTCTAAATCTCTCTGATTCACTACTATCTTCTCTCACAACTTTTAAAGGGTTTTCAAGAGCTTGAACTATGTGTCTCATAAGTGGTCTTCTTGAAGGTTTAGGGTTTAAACAAGATCTAGCTATGATTGCCATTGCCCAAACTTCTTCTAAAAGATCTTCATCTACTAGAAGAGATTGATCTAAGATGTTTGTTAGTGGCTCTTTTTCTGCTGATGAAATGTATGGTAAGATTTCGTTTACGAGTTTCTTGAATTGAGATTCTTCATATGAGCTGATTCCGAGTTTTCCTGTGATTAGTTCGAGTAGTACTTTGCCGAAACAGTAGACATCATAAGCACATGTTGCTGTAGCTGAAGAACCTGAGAATTTTGAGTGTTAAAAGAGAGATAAATTTTTGAGTTTTGTGGATTTGATTGGGAATATTGTATTTTAGACCCTGAACTTTATTCGTTTAGTGAAAAAAACCTTCAATTATCAAAATGTTTTTTAAACCCTTGGGTTTTTTAAACCCTAAACCTTAAAAATTAGGTTTTTAAAACCGAAATTTCAATTTTTAACTTGAATTGTAGTCTAATTAATTCAAATTTGGATTATACTTTTTTGCTTAAATTTTGATTTTATGGTTTAATTTTGATTTAAAAAAACCGGTAGGGTTTAAAAAACCGATTATCAAAGCTCCGGGTTTAAAACACCATTTTGATAGTTTAGAGTTTTTTTCGCCAAACATAAATAGTTTGGAGTCTAAATTACCATATTCACAGTTTGGATTATACTTTTTTGCTTAAATTTTGATTTTATGGTTTAATTTTGATTTTAAAAAACCGGTAGGGTTTAAAAAACCGATTATCAAAGCTCCGGGTTTAAAACACCATTTTGATAGTTTAGAGTTTTTTTCGCCAAACATAAATAGTTTGGAGTCTAAATTACCATATTCACAGTTTGGATTATACTTTTTTGCTTAAATTTTGATTTTATGGTTTAATTTTGATTTTAAAAAACCGGTAGGGTTTAAAAAACCGATTATCAAAGCTCCGGGTTTAAAACACCATTTTGATAGTTTAGAGTTTTTTTCGCCAAACATAAATAGTTTGGAGTCTAAATTACCATATTCACAGTTTGGATTATACTTTTTTGCTTAAATTTTGATTTTATGGTTTAATTTTGATTTAAAAAAACCGGTAGGGTTTAAAAAACCGATTATCAAAGCTCCGGGTTTAAAACACCATTTTGATAGTTTAGAGTTTTTTTCGCCAAACATAAATAGTTTGGAGTCTAAATTACCATATTCACAGTTTGGATTATACTTTTTTGCTTAAATTTTGATTTTATGGTTTAATTTTGTTTTAAAAATTCCGGTAGGATTTAAAAAACCCGATTATCTGAGTTATGGGTTTAAAACACCATTTTGATAGTTTAGAGTTTGGTTCCACCAAACAAAAATAGTTCGTGGTCTAAATTACCATTTTCACAATTTGATTCTAAGCTTTTGATAGATAAACTCACCAGGAACACTTTCTTGAGAAGATCTGTAGAGAAAACAAATCAAAAGGTAGAAACTTTGTTAGAATGTATAAACCCTAATTACCTAATTAGATTAAGTCTAAATCAGACACTTACTGGGATAATCTGAGCAATTGGGCAATTTTTCCTGGACGACCAATGTTTTCTTGAGGACAAGTCTTACTTAAACTCCCAAGTCTCACTTCAAACTTATCATCCAATAGAATACTACTCGCTTGAACATCTCTTTTACACAGAAAAAATGAGATTTTTCAGTACATGTTATTGCAGATTTGAGGTAAAAAAGGTGAGATTTTGAAGTACCTGTGAACAATGGAAGGTGAACAATCATGGTGAAGATAAGAAAGACCTTCTGCTGCTCCTAATGCAATTTTCAATCTTGTAATCCAATCCAGAGATTTCCAATCATCATCAAGAATCGAATCAGATTTATAAAACAAAGAAGTTGGTAAATCTCTGTACATCATGTACTTATAAACCAAGAACTTCTGTGTTGTATTCTCTAAACAACTTCCTACAAAAGGGACTATTCTTGGATGAGTAATCTTGCTGAAAAAATCCAATTCAGTTAAGTAAGTTTCGTTCTTCATTGATTCTAAGCTGATTCTTTTCACAACAATCTCAACTCCAGTTTCTAAAATTCCCTTGAATAGATCCCCTGAATGTCCTTTTTTGATAAAGTTTGTGTCGCTGAACATGTTTGTTGCATCGAGTAGCTCCTGATAGGTAAATGATGTACCGATGTTTGCGAAATTGATTGAGACTCCTTCTCCTGAAGGAAGTGATTCACCAGGAGGTAATGGACCAACGTCATTGTGTCTTCTAGAAGGGGATGATGAACGATTTCTTCGACGAAAACAGAAACATATGATGATTAGCAGCAGAATCAGTATAGATCCTCCTACTAAAGCAAGTATAATTATGTTCCTTTTGCTAAACCATGAAGATTTCTTCTTCAATTTCTCTACAGGGTGTTCGGAATCGTCGAAAGGTAAGCCCTTTTTCGAGTAAAACAAAGCGCAATCGGAGAATTCCCTTTGGTTTGTTACACCCTGAAGACAATTGCTGCTTAATGAAGTGTTGACTGGTATAAAGTTAGGAACATTGCCTTCAAAATAGTTTCTTGAGAGATCAAGAACACGGAATCTTCTCAATAAAAGTGTGAGATTTCCATAGAACATGTTGCCTGATATGTTGAGAAGTGAAACAGTTGAATCAAAGCTAACATTAGGGAGTTCATCAGAGAAGTTATTACCAGAGAGATCAAGAATGTTCAGCTGCGGTAATGACCATATAGCATCAGGTAAACCTCCGGTGAAACCATTTCCTTTGAAGTCAACAGTCTTCAGTTTACTTAAGGAAGTAAAGATATCATCAGGTAAAGTACCTGAAAACTGATTTCCTGTAAGTACAAATGTCTGCAAGTTCTTTAGTCCTTTTAAATCTGATGAAACTGAACCAGATAAGCGGTTGAAGCTGAAATCGAGATCAGTTAAAGCGCTTAGGTCTCCGAGTGATTGCGGTATGTCTGAAGATAAGTCATTGCTTGAAAGATTCAGTCTTTGAAGCTTTGAGAGTGAACCAATACTAGTAGGAATCGGACCGTACAGTAAGTTTGATGAAAGATCAAGAACTGATAAGTTCTGAAGACCGGTGAGAGATACCGGTATAGTCCCACTGATTGAATTCTTTGAAAGATCAAGAACTCTTAAGGTTGTTAAGTTTCCAAGGTTTAATGGAAGATTTCCTGTGATGGAGCAAGTACTTAGGTCCAGAATCTGTAAAGTTAAGAGCTTAGATCCAAACCAAAGTGGGATTGGACCTGGAAGAAGGAATCTTGAAGCATTAAAAGAGATTAAACTGGTGAGATTAGCAAGAGATTCAACTGAGAATTGTGGATTTTGATTCCCAATTCTTGTTCTTCTGAATCCTGAAACATTGATTTCAATAACAGAACCATTTTGATCACATCTGATTCCATTCCAATTCAGACATGGATCACCTTTAATAGGCCAATCTTTGCTTCTTAGCCCCAAAGTTGACCTTAAATCCAAAAGAATCAATTTCTCAGATGAAGAACTTGTCTTTTGCTGAAACGTTGACTTGAATAAGAAGAAGAAGAAGAAAATCATCACTAAGATTGTCTTCTTCTTCTGATGATAATCAACCATGGTTTTCTCTGTAAAACCCTGAATAATTCAAAGTAAAAAAACCCTAAATTTCCCCCTTCATTTTCCGAGATTTCGGATTTGGAAATGGAAATAATAAATCTCAGCTAATAATGGAAAACCCATCAAAGAAGATCAAATCTTTTTACTGATTCTCTTCTCTAAAACCACAAAAGGAAATCAAATTTGACGATTCTATGAATCACTTAGGTTTTGTTAAGGTTAAATTTGACCGAAGCTGAGCTGAAGAAGCAACGGTATGAATGGAATCATCGTTTTCAACACTTCCCAACGCCGATAGAACCCTAAAACAGAAAACCCACAAAAAAACATGAAATTCTCTAAATTATTGGGATCAATGATAAGCAAATGTGTTTGATTTCTTGAATTGAGCTGGAAATTAGCACTTACCTTGAAGCTCGAGAGATAAATTGGGAGAGTGAAGTGAAAGGAAATGAAATCGTTGTGGGTTATAAGATTTAGGGATTTGTAAGTAACAATTTTGGATCTAGAGACTAAGTTTATGGAAGTTGCCATTAAAGCTGATTTGCAAATCAAAGCCATTCTCTGGTTTAGATTTGAAGTGTTTTTTTTTTCCTTCAAACACAATGAACGAACACTAAACCCTACGACCAAAAACGCTGTCGTTTTCGATAAATTTAGAGAAGAATGAATAATTTGAATTTATATTATATTTTAATTATAATATAATTATAATATGGTTACCAATGAAAAATTATAGGTATAAAATATTTAACAGAGTTATAAATACAAATAATATTGTATTGTATTTTTATCTTTAGTTTATTGAGTTGGTGGTTATTATTAATTAATTCTAATAAATTAGCAAATGGCTTATGATATATAAAAACTAAAATTCAACATTTTACATAAAACAATAGGTTTATATAGGATTTGAATATTTTCTTATAGATGTTTTGAATTCTTTTTTTCTTTATATTTAATTTCTAAAGGTTTTTTAATTATTATTTTTCTTTAACTTATATTTTACATATTTAATATTACCATATATAAAAAAAATCAATTAAAAAAATGTAAAAATAAAAGGCCTGGTAAGGATAGTATAAGATAAAGAAACAATGATCCAATGGGCTTCGAGAATCAATTAACATAATAAACTCTTTTTTTTATATTATTGCCCCTAAAGTATTAAATCTTTTCAAATTCCACCCTACACAAAACAAATTGATATCATTAACCCTTTCACCGGCCAACATCAAATCAAAGAACTCGCGGGAACATTGAATTCCGGCGCCGATTTAATCATCGGAAAAAAGATTATAAATTTTATCAACAACGAACGAATCAAATCATACCCACAAAAAAAAAAAATCAAAAAAGTAAAAAAAAAATCGTTTTTTTCTATACATCTTTCATACTTCTTCGACTCGAAGCGCCACGGCTACTTCCTCTCGTCGACGATCCCAAAACGCCGCCGGATTTAGGTAAACCCTCTGCTTGAGAGAGAAGACTACTCGTTCCAGCCGCAACAGGATCTGACAAAGTTTGTCTCCAACTACCAAAAACTCGACCACTACTTGAAGAGCCTCTTGAAGATCCAACGGTTCGAAATCTCTCTGATTCGCTACTATCTTCTCTCACGACTCTTAAAGGGTTTTCAAGAGCTTGAACTATGTGTCTCATAAGTGGTCTTCTTGTAGGTTTAGGGTTTAAACAAGATCTAGCAACGATTGCCATTGCCCAAACTTCTTCTAAAAGATCTTCATCTACTAGAAGAGATTGATCTAAGATGTTTGTTACTGGCTCCTTTTCTGCTGATGAAATGTAGGGTAAGATTTCGTTTATGATTTTCTTGAATTGGGATTCTTCACATGAGCTGATTCCAAGTTTTCCTGTGATTAATTCGAGTAGTACTTTGCCAAAACAGTAGACATCATAAGCACATGTTGCTGTAGCTGAAGAACCTGAGAATTTAGAATTTAGAGGGGTTTTTTAGTGTTGGAACTAGAGATGAATTTATGGGTTTTGTGAGTTTGATTCTAAGTTTTTGATAGATTAACTCACCAGGAACACTTTCTTGAGATGATCTGAAGAGAAAGCAAATCAAAAAGGTAGAAGCTTGTTAGATTGTATATAACCTAATTGCTTATATATGCAACAATTGGGGCTTTAAAATCAAAGACTCTTACTGAGATAGTCTGAGCAATCTGGCGATTTTGCGTGGACGGCCATTGTTTTCTTGAGGACAAGTCTTGCTTAAGCTCCCAAGTCTCACTTCAAACTTATCATCTAAGAGAATACTACTCGCTTGAACATCTCTTTTACACAGAGAAAACTCAACATCAGTTTCTGTAATTGTAAATTTCAGGCAAAAAAAGGTGAGATTTTGAAGTACCTGTGAACAATGGAAGGTGAACAATCATGGTGAAGATAAGAAAGACCCTCTGCTGCTCCTAATGCAATTTTCAATCTCGTGATCCAATCCAGAGATTTCCAATCATCATCAACAAGAGAATTGGATTTATAAAACAAAGAACTTGGTAAATCTCTGTACATCATGTACTTATAAACCAAGAACTTCTGTGTTGTGTTCTCTAAGCAACTTCCTACAAAAGGGACTATTCTCGGATGCGCAAACCGGCTAAAGAAATCCAATTCAGGTAAATAAGCTTCATTTTTCATCAATTCCAAGCTAATTCTTTTCACAACAATTTGAATTCCATTCTCTAAAACTCCCTTGAAAACATCCCCTGAGTGGCCTTTCTTGATCAGGTTTGCATCACTGAACATGTTTGTTGCATTGAGTAGTTGCTGATATGTAAATGCAGTTCCAAGATTTGCGAAATTGATCGAGATTCCTCCTCCTCCTGTTCCTGATGGAAGTGATTCACCAGGAGGTAATGGACCAACACCATTGTTTCTTGTTGATGATCTGTTTCTTCTACGGACACAGAAACTAACTGTTATTGGTAATAATATGAGTATAAGTATAATCAGTACAGCTCCTCCTACTGCAGCTAATATAACTATGTTCCTTTCACTTAACCATGACGGTTTTCGCTTCGATTTCTCTGCAGGCTGACCGGAATTGTAGAAAGTTAAGCCTTTTTTCGAGTAGAACGAATCGCAATCTGAGAATTCCCTCTGGTTAGTTACACCCTGAAGACAATTGCTGCTCAATGAAGTATTTAGGGGTGTAATAAAGTTAGGAACATTGCCTTCAAAATAGTTTCTTGATAGATCAAGAACACGGAAACGACTCAATAAAAGTGTGAGATTTCCGTAGAACATGTTGCTAGATATGTTGAGAAGTGAAACAGATGAATCAAAGCTAACATTAGGGAGCATGTTTGAGAAGTTATTTGAAGAGAGATCAAGAATGTTCAGCTGCGGTAATGACCATATAGCATCAGGTAAGGTACCTGAGAACTGATTTTTTGAAATCACAAGTGTCTGCAAGTTCTTTAGTTCTTTGAAATCTGATGGAACTGAACCGGATAAGCGGTTAAAGCCGAAATCGAGGTGAAGTAAAGCCTTTAGTTCCCCAAGTGATGGAGGTATGTCTGAATTCAAGTCATTTCTTGAAAGATTCAGTGTTTGAAGCTTTGAGAGTGACCCAATACTAGCAGGAACTGGACCATATATGGAGTTTGATGAAAAATCAAGAACTGATAAGTTTTGAAGACCGGTTAAAGAAACCGGTATACTTCCACTGATTGAATTCTTTGAAAGATCAAGAACTGTGAGGTTTGATAACTGAGTTAAACTTGTAGGGATGTCTCCTGTGATTCTGTTGTCGGATAAATCAAGAACTTTCAAAGATGTTAAGTTTCCAAGGTTTAATGGAAGATTTCCTGTGATGGAACAAGAACTTAGGTCCAGAATCTGTAGAGTTAAGAGCTTAGATCCGAACCAAAGTGGGATTGGACCTGGAAGAAGGAATCTTGAAGCATTAAAAGAGATTAAACCGGTGAGATTAGCAAGAGATTCAACTGAGAATTGTGGATTTTGATTCCCAAATCTTGTTCTTTTGAAACCTGAAAGATTGATTTCAATAACGGTTCCGTTTTGATCACATCTGATTCCATTCCAATTTAGACATGGATCACCTTTAATAGGCCAATCTTTGCTTCTTATCCCCAAAGTTGACCTTAAATCCAAAAGAATCGATTTTTCAGATGAAGAACTTGTCTTTTGCTGAATCGTTGACTCTAATAAGAAGAAGAAGAAGAATACCATCAATAAGATTATCTTCTGATGATGATGATGATAATAATCAACCATGGTTTTTCTCTGTAAAACCCTGATTTTTCTTTCAGAAAAACCCTAGAAAAAGCTCTTCATTTTTTCGAATTTGAGGTAATTATGGAAAACCCATAACACAAAATGAAATCTTTTTAGTGATTTGAATTGAGAAAGAGGGAAAATTGAATTTTTGGGTTTTTTCTATGTTTTATGAAGAAGATAACAATAAAAATAAGATTCTTTCTGTATCTATGAGACTTTCTACTTCAGAATCAAAGAAAGAAACCATTGTTGTTTACCAATCATTTTCTTCTCTCTCTAACTCTTCCATTTTTTTTTCTCCAGATTTAGAGAGAGAAACATGGAAAATTTTAAAAAAAAATTGAAAAACCAACTGGAATATAATTCAAATAATTTAAAATTAATATTGATATATTTGATTAAATGAAGTTTTTAGAGAGAGAAAGCTTCATTACTGGTCAAGAACAGCGGCTGATTCAAAAAGACAGTGAAAAGAAAAAAAAATTAAAATAAAAAAATGAGATCTTTCTTTATATACGCGCACGTTCCCTAGATTATAGTTTGATTTCGAGCTAGATTTAATCGGTAATGAAGCTTTGATACGACACCGTTTTCAGATGTTTTGACTCTACAATAGAAGACAGCTCAACGAACTTTTAAATTAAGTTCAAATATATATATTTATTTATTATTGTTGAAGTTGGCTCTGTATATTTATATGATTATCGATTATTTTAGTAACTTCTTATTTTTAATATAAAAAAATTAATATAAATTTTTTTCTTGTTTGTGTTATCTCTATGGATTACATGATCCATTATTTTTAATTATATGATACTTTTTTTGGAGCTGAGACAATTATTGATTGCATTAGTTGAAAGTAATTTTTGTTACACTGTTTTTATAAAATATAAATAATTTCTTTTATATAAACAAATATATTTAAATACTCTTGTTGGTATTAGGTATATGTATTATGTATATTATATGGTTCCCATAATTTTATTAGTTTTTCAAAATAATTGATAGAATTCATGGGTGTTTAGGAAAATAATTAATTGCATTTTATTATGATGTTATGGGTTAAATTTTTTTTTTTTAATTGAGATTTATATGAGCTATAGAAATAATAAATGTTCTTTTGATTTTTTTGTCGTATTAATAAATTAAGACAAAAAATTGTCGCTTTTATAAAAAAGTCTACGATCAGTTTTTCATATTACGTGCATATATTACCTTTTTAATATTTGTGTAGCATTAGTCAGCAATTTGAACCAAATAAATAATAATGAAAATCAATATATTTGGTAATTAATTTGACTTTGTATGATTTGTATCTACAAAATTTGATAGATAAAGCCATATTAAACGTAGGTCCAAAATGTGTTAAAATTCTTATGACCGTCTTATATAAAAACAAATAAACCTCAACAGCTAATTCTTCATCAGTCAAATTTTGAGATTCTTATTAATTTATACATATATTAAACTGATTTATTCGTAATGATAAATTAAGTGAAATTGATTGAAAATGAGGGTGGTTAAAAATTAAAATGCAATTATATATATATATATATATATATTATGCATTATTAATTATCACAACAAGATATGATTATAATTAATATAATAAAGTAAGTGAAACTATGTTTTCATTAATAACAAAATATTTATAAAATAGTGAGTTATAAAAAGACAATAGAAGTTGACCAAGAAATGATAAAAAAAAAAAACAAATATCATAAGCTTTTCTCCAATTCTTAGCAAAGAAAAAAAATATTTTGTAAATGTATAATAAGTTTTTAATGAATTAAGCATATAATTTAATTGGGCCCTGAAAAAAAAAAACATTTGATTGGGCCCATGGATACTTAATTGGCCCAAATTATATATTTATCATACGATGAACACAAATCTTTTAAAAAGGTAAGGAAATAATAATTTGTATTCTCCATTTTGACTTAAAAAACATTTTACATTTATTTAACTCATGTATACAAATTCATAAATAAAAATAATATATATATATATATATATATATTTAGTAAGTAAACAGAATTTTGGTGAAAAGTTGCAAACTTCTAATTTTATTTTTCTAAATTAGTATTCGTTCTTGACGAAAAAAATAAATAAATATTCGTTCATAATTTTATTGATTTTATATAAAATGAAAAAAAAAAAAAAGACTAACATTATATTTTAGTATTTCACATGAAGATTATAAACAAACTATTATAGTATATCTCTTATATTATAATTAGTAACTATATGTAAAAATTTAACACTTTTTTTGACATTTACAAATACGAACAGGAAACACAATGTTTCTAGCTGTACATTCACATGGACCGAAATCTTTTCCTGCCTTTTTAAAGTCTTCTATGCATGCTTTGTTTCCATCATTTTCACATGTTCCATTGAATATTTGTGTCATGAAACATGGCATGGGAGCAGCTTCCACTTCTAAATAAAATTAATAAGTTATTAATTTATGTAAAACGAAATTAATAATAATAGTGAATGTTTATATCTTGTAATTATTCATGTAAATAATTTGAAAATAAATTTATTACCTTCAATATTGTTATATAAAATGAAAGACATGAAAACGCAAGAAACCATAAAGAAAGTGAAATATTTCATGATTTTATATAAATTTGGACTAGGAAAATGAGTGTCGTTTTTATTTGTGAGAGAATTGTTTGTTTTCTTTTCATAATAATTTTTTGTTTGTAAATGATGAGAATAAATATGCTCAAGGTACACTAAAAATAGATTGCTCTACCTCTATTCAATTTTAAAATTTAAAAGTTATATATTAAAGTGAGGTGAGAAACCAAGTCAACGAGATTGGCTTGATTACGAGTTTATTTTTAGAAAATTTAATTGAATTTTGAATTCATAAATGTCGTCTCAATATATAAATATCAAGAATTTAAACGAATGAATATGTTGTTCGTTGGAAAAACAAAATAAAAGTGAACATATATCGATAAGTTACTCAAAATGTTTCAAGTAAATGTAAGAATATATATATTGCATAATAAAGAAAGGTATATTTAACAAAAAAAAAACAAAAACAATGTTTTTATTCATTAGAAAACAATGTTTCCACAACATATTTAAAAAAAAAAAAAAACTTAACAAGGATATTGACATTTACACACTCGGAGATGATAAACAACGATAACATCGGTACATGTACATGGACCATACTTTTTTCCTATCTTTCTAAAGTCTTCTATGCATACATTTGGATCATTACCACATGTTCCATTGAAAGCTTGTTTCATAAAGCATGGTGTTTTCGGCTGACCTTCAACTAAAAAAAAAACAATTAATAATAAAAAATAATGTAAAATTGTCTTATTTCTCAAAAAAAAAAAACATTTTACCTTTAACATGATTTATAATTAAAAACACGAGAACACAAGAAACAGACACAAAGTAAAAGATTTCATAACTTAAAGTCTTAAACAATAGAAAGTCTTTTGATCTCTCTCTTGTAGAAAAAATCTGTTTTATCTTGTACTCTTTTTACTCCTTCTTGTGGCAAGTATTTATAATTTTTTTGTAATAGTGTGAATATTCTTAATAATATATACTAAAATAGATGTTTTATTAGTATTTGTAATATATAAAAATTAGAAGATGTGGATAGGCATAGTCAACGTAATTAACGCAATTAATAGCTCATTTTTAGAAGAAAAAATTCTTAAAAGTAAAAAGAAAAACTTCATTATTTTCATTTTTCTAGTTATTCCAATCAAATTAATATATATGATCTATAACTTTTCTTCATTTTTTAATAATTAAGTGCATTATTCACAAATATTTTTTTCTTACAAAGATAATTGTTTTGGCTTTACTTCATTTGCATACGAACAAGTCATAATAATTCAATACATATTTTTATTAATTATGTTTTTCAAAATTACATGTGTTTAATTTGTTATTGGTTAAATTGGATGTAAATTGTCTGAAAATTGATTTTGTGAACAAATGCATACATTTTAGAGGCTTTAATTAACATCCTCAACGTTGAACTATATAATTAAATTCATTAATTTGAATTACTAAAAAAGAAAATTACTAATGTACATCTTGAAATTTATCATTACACAAATTTGTTTACCATTTATGGTCATCACTACTCACAACAATTATTTTTCTTGACCTATAATTTAGAGTTTTACTAATTCTAAAGCTATAAATCTTCATTTTTAAAAAAAAAAAATTTAACTACTGCATTTTAGAATATAAACACAACGAATTTATATACACAATATTTCCTAAACAATAACTCATAATTTTATTACTTTTTAACATAGAAAAATTAACGAAAAAACCATCGTACTTTATGTTTTATTCATTAGAAAACATTAATGTTTCCGCAACATATATTAAAAACAAAACTTAACAAGGATATTGACATTTACACACTCGGACAGGAAAAGCTATGTTAACATCGGTACATGTACATGGACCATACTTTTTTCCTTTCTTTCTAAATTCTTCTATGCATACTTTGTTTGGATCATTACCACATGTTCCATTGAAAGGTTGTTGCATAAAGCATGGTGGTTTTGGCTGACCTTCAACTAAAAAAAAAAAAAAAACAGTTAATAATAAAAAAAATAATGTAAAATTGTCTTATTTCTCAAAAAAACATTTTACCTTTAACATGATTTATAACTAAAAACACGAGCACACAAGAAACCACAAAAGATTTCATAACTTAAAGTCTTAAACAATAGAAAGTCTTTTGATCTCTCTCTTGTAGAAAAAAAACTGTTTTATCTTCTACTATTTTACTCCATCTTGTGGTAAGTATTTATAATGTGTTAATATTCTTAATAATATATACTAAAATAGATGTTTATTAGTATTTGTAAAATATAGAAATTAGAAGACGTGGATAGGCCAAGTCAACGTAATTAACGCAATTAATAGCTTATTTTTAGAAGAAACAAATTCTAAAAAAGTGAAAAAAAAACTTCATTATTTTCATTTTTCTAGTTATTTTAAAAATTTAAATGAACCCATCAATATAAATATAATAAAAATGATTGCAGCTAAAATATGTTCACATAAAAAATATTTCACTGAATTAATAACCAATATTATTAATGTTTTTTCTTTATCAAACTATTATTATATATCATTTTTTTTGTCAGATTAATTAAAGGCTACTTGTAACGCCTCTTATATATAGGCCTTATAAGATGGTCCGAATAATAATAGTGGGCCGAAATATTAAGCCCATATTATTGAGATGGGCAACGAAGTTGAGGGACAGAAATGTCATTTCAATAAAAGATATTTATTATTTAATCCACAGATATTTTTGCTCGAAACGAGGAGAAAAAAATCTTTTCTTTCCGAAAAGGCTCACATGACGACGTGGGGTCCACCCACTATCAATTTAACCAGGGTTAAATTAACCTAACCCTAAACTTTTGAGCAAAACCCTAGAAAATATCTTTAACCTCAGTTAATACGTCAATTCTATAAATTATAGCGAATGTCTTATCATTTCTCTCACAAGTCTCCTCCTCCATTTCTGTAAGCCCTAAATCTAGCTTTTCGATAAAAAATCATGTCGTCTGGAGATGTTGAGTATCGGTGTTTCGTTGGTGGTCTTGCTTGGGCTACCGGTGACCAGGATCTAGAAAGGGCGTTTACTCAGTTCGGCGAAGTTATCGATTCTAAGGTCCGTTATACGAGAGATCGGACTCCCGGATCATGGATTCACTCCTGCCGATTCCGATGATTCTGATCCTCGACGGATTAGATCCGATCTGTGTTTCTATGTTACTTGATTCGATTACTGTTACTATGTCTCTTCGTTCTTTGTTACTCTGTTACTTAATTTTACCAATCGGTACGTTCATCTTCCTGCTTTTATGAGCCTGGAGATCGATCGATTTGATGTTAGTTTAATCGCTTTTTCGTTTCCTTGTCGCGATTTATTTTCTGATTTATTCTTTGTTTGTTTTGATTTCATCAGATCATTAACGATCGTGAGACTGGTAGATCAAGAGGATTTGGATTTGTGACATTCAAGGATGAGAAATCAATGAGAGATGCTATTGAAGAAATGAACGGAAA
>KE152391.1:174999-190939 GCA_000411095.1 Aethionema arabicum | reverse complement strand
CACATTGTGCGGGTAAAATGCTAGTATATATATATTTCTGTGCATATATTTATATCGTATGTACAATTTACTTTGTAAACCCTCCAACTATGTATATTTTCCATTAGACCTTCTAACTCTATTTATTTTCTGTCAGACCCTCCAACTATTTTTATTTTATGTCAAAACCTCCAACTATTTTTTTTATTCCGTTAGACCCTTCAACTATGATTATTTTCACATTAATCGTCAATACTATCCGCTATTCATAAATGTCCCTCATATTTAATTTATTTACATATTCAGTCCTATAGACTTTTTATTTTCTGTTAGACCCTCGAACTTTGATTATTTTAATATTATCGCTCATACTATCGTTTATTTATTGCGAATGGCCCGACGTTTATATATTTTCAAATTCTCGTGGTAGAAAAGTCAGTGGGATAATAGTATCATAATATAATATAATGTATATATCTAATTTGATCATGAGTTTGATAGATGAATAGCTAAATATTTCACTTCATAAAGAAAATAATTATATATTTTTTTCAAACTTTTATATCTTGATAAATATCGTATTCATCGTGATTAATTTAACTACAACAACAATTTATTTGTATTGAAGTTAATATTTGTTTGATTATATTAATAAAATGTTAACAATTTTAACTGTTGCGATGAAAAACATATATTAAATTATTTGCAAGTAATTTAATTTTAGGAGTTTATTTATTATATGTATATATATATCATTTTTAATTATCGTATAAGAAATTTTCTATTAACAAATAATTAATTTGCATATTCGTGAATTAATCTATTACTCGAACATGAAGAAATAGAATTCAAAAGTAATCAGATATACTTAATGTCGATATATATTTGGTTTATAATTAGATAATAAAAATATATAATTATTTAATTTATAAATAGTTAATGTGTATATATAGATTTATAGTACGTAATATAAAATATATATTCGTAACATTTTTAAATAGTTAATATCACTTTAAAATATTACTACAATTTATAATTATGTATTAATTTTCCTATAATTTTCCTATACAATATATGTTAAATAAATTCTGTAACTAAAAAAACAACGTAAGAGTGAATAAGGCTGTAAATTTAAATGGGCTTTTACTAAATGACTTAAATAAGCCCACTACGCGTCGAAAAGTTAACCACACGCGGCCTCTGCGCGTTGAGCGCGTGTCCATAGATTTTCGCTGAAATGGGCTGAAATCGATTTTTTAGAAATTCTGAGCGCGTAAGAAATGGGCCGCATTTTATGTGCTCACCAAATATATTCTGACTATATTCTTTTTATATTATTTTAGATTTTACATATAAAATATTTCTCCAGATAGTACTTAAATTCAACAAAGCAAAAAGAGACAACAAATATTTTATATTCTCATAAACATATAATATTGTTATTTTTATGAAAAAAAATCTAATAATTATTTAAAAATTGAATATAAACAAAACAGCAAAAATAAAGAGAATAATGAATAACTAAAACATGAGAACTCTTAGGAACAGCATCCACAAACAAAAAATCCTAAAAATGCGAATTAAAATCTGATAATAAACAAAATAAAATAAAAAAATGCTTTTACTTGGTCCGACATGATCTTGCTTGGCTACGTAATGGATACGATGCGGTGCGTTTTAGCCTCGAAGCTTTAATATTTTCCTCAGAAAAATTCTTCTTCTCAGATTCAACAACAGCTAAACTCTCACACTTAGTCTCTTCTTTCACGGTTGCCACGTCAGCATTTGGTTGTTGAACAGCGGTTTGGTCTATTTCCGCGTTTGAGCTAGCGATCTGATTGGCTCCGCGTTTGGATGTAAACATGACAATTGCTAGAATAATCCAAATCAAAATAGGAAAAATAATAAGAAATAAAGCGTAATGAATAATCCATAGAAATTCGATATGGTATCTGCCATGAATTAGCCATTGAAACGCAAACGCAATTCCCGACGAAAACGTTGCAACGCTGCTTATGAGAAAAAGCTTGACCATTTCTGGATTTGGAACGTCAAAAATAGGCTTGGTGCGGTTAAACCACTGTTTTGTCGGAGGGGTAACTTCGTCTGCCTTTTGCTTTTGATCCATGGCTCTAGAAAATGGCTCTGTAAATGAAAGAAAATTTTGATAGAGTTTTTGACTATATTTATTATTAGTTATAAACTTGTTCGGGTTTTGTTGATATTACTGTTGAGAATTTTAAGTTAATCATTATCTATAAAAAAAAAATTTGAATAATAAAAAAAAAATGAATTCAAAACTTAATTTCAAAAGTTATAAATAAAAATATATAGAAAACATAATAATATACCTAGTAAATATGTGTTAATATAATAATTAGTTTAAATGGAGAGTTAATAAATAAACAATAACAATACACGTATTAATAATATTATACTAGAAATAATAAAAACATGAAAATAACTAATTAAAAAATGACCAGTAATACAATAGCTAGTATTAATATATAGTAATATAAAAACAAATTATTCACATTAACAGTAACACTAAATAACTTTAATTATATAGTTACATGTTTAATTATTAAAATAATAATAATACTAATAATGTTACATATTTAGTAATTAAAAGAATAATAATACTAATAATTTTATCCACAAATTATTGGTAATATGGTTTCAATTTTGGTCGACATAGAAATGTTTCTTTATATTAGAAGATTAAATAATGATATATATCTTATAATAAAAAATAATAATTTCAAAACGTTGTTTAAAAGTTGTACAAAATCATATTTTAAAAAGTTATTTAATCACATGATAATTTGGTTAATTTTGTAGGAAATTTTTTTTTGAAATATTTGATATATTTTTCAATGAAGTATATATATATATTACGGTAAATATTTTTTTTATTAATTAAGTTATATAATAGTTCAAGATGTGGTTGATTTTGTTTGCTATTTTCATATTTATAGGTCATTATTAATTTATGAATCTATATAGTTCATTATTAATTAAAAAATATTGTTTATTTGATTATGATATAATTTATAGATAATATGTTGTGTTCGTGGATTCGGTCAATTTATTTAAACAATATTGTTTACGGTTTAGGTACTGGGCTAACTTCATTGACGGTGTTTTGCTTTTGAACCACCGCTCAATAAAATGATTGTGGTAGAAATTTTTTCATTATATCTATTATTATTTATAAGCTTGTTAAGATGTTGTGATATTATTGATAAGAATTTAAAGTGAATCATTATCTCAAAAATTTGTATAATAACAAAAATCAAATTCTTTCAAAACTTTACAAAATCATTAAAAATAAATAAATTGAACAATATAATAATAATATACGTGTTAATATAATAATTAATTTAAGAGTTAATAAGTAAACAATAACGATGCATGAAAATAATAATAAAACAGTAAATAAATAATAATTCTCTCGTGCAATTCACGAACATTCCATTGTAAATTTAATAATGATTAAATTATATAATATATATTTGTTCTAAGAGATAGATATTCATTATGAAACATTTTGTTATAAATTATACTAATAATTATTTTGATAAGTGATGTTTATATTACCAATTGAAATATTTATGTTATTAATTTACATAGCTGATTATTAATTTATAAATATAGTTTTTTTTATTATGATATAAATTAAAATAGTATGTTCTGTTGGTGGATTTGGTCTATTAATTGAAACAATATTTTTTCAAAGTTATTTAACATTATATTTGAAATAATGTTTATACTAGATCTTTTTTTATACTAAAGTTCACATATTTATAGATTTTATTTATTTATTTATGATAATGGCTATAGAATAACTAAAACATGATAATTTTTAGTAACATATTATTATAAACTTGTTTGCATAACATTTCATCATTATCCACAAACAAACACTTTAAAAATACGAATTGAAATTCAACGAATCTGAGAATAACACAGCAAAATAAAAAATGCTTCTAGAAAGTAATAATAAGAAAGTAACAGTAAGCAATAATATGATAATAACACAAAATAATCTGATAATAACACAATATTTAGTTTTAAAAGTTTTAAAAAATCATTACAAAAATTAAATGGAACAGTGATAGTTAGTAGATAGCAATAAGAAAAACAATAAAAATGAAATGATATTAGTATTTAAATTGTATTAGTAATAATAAGAACATGAAAATAACAAACAATAATAATAAAAACAAAACTAATAATACAATAACTAATATTGATATATAGAAATATAAAAACAAACTATTCACATTGACATTAAAATAACTTTAATTATATAATTACATACTTAATTATTATATAATAATAATACTAATAACTTGGAAAAGTTTTTAAATTTTTTGGGGAAAAAAATACTAATAATGTTATCGATAAATTATTAGTAATATGGTTTCCTTTTTGGTCCACATAGACATTTTTATTTATAGTAGAAGATTAAATAATGATGTTATTTTGTCATCGAAAATAGTGAATAGTGATTGTATAAATTATTTAATCACATTTTAAAAAATTATTTAATCACATGATAGTTTGGTTAATTTTGTCGGGACGTTTTTCTTTTTTGAAATATTTGATATATTTTTCAATGAAGTATATATATATGTTATTACGTTAAATATTATTTTATTAATGAAGTTATAGTTCATAATATGAACTTGTTATGTTTGTTATTATTTTCTTATTATGATATGATAATTGCTATATAGACATTTATAGATTTTTTATTTATAATAATTGCTCTATAAGCATTTACACATAATAATGATAATTTATTTTTTTTAAACATCTTTTGAAACATTTTTTTTAAAATAGTTTGATCTTTACATTAAATATATTTAGTATCAATTTATGATTAGTTTCATACATAGTTTTGAAAACAAATTTTTTTCTCGCAAGATGTAAATTTTTTTAATGTTTTAATTATTTAGTTAATGTTGTTTTTTTTTTCATTTGGATCAGATGGACAGGAAAGTGAGTATTTACAAAAGAAGTCCTCCTTTTTTCTCTTTTTTTTTGTTGATAGAAGCATAATTCTGTTAATGTAAAAGACGGTCCAAAATGTTTTTCTCTAAACAATCTGTTTTTTTTTGGTAAACACAAAATGATCAATCGGCACGTGAGCTGCTCGTGCTTGCGGACGATCCTCGACCACCATATTTCTGCCCACATAATAATCATATTCATCATCATATATTTCCCCAAAAACACAAATCTTCCACCAAAAAAATATAATTCATACCCTAATTAATCTTCTAATCTATAGATATTAATCCACTTCAATATTTCGATTAAGATCTAACATGAATGAGTATATAAGACTAAAAAATTATCAAAATTGAGACTCCTAATTGCAAAATAAACCCCAACTTTTATAAATTTCACTAATTAAACCCACACCTAATATATGTATGCAAAATAAACCAACCTTACATATAAAATCTCCATTAGTTACCTGTTTGCCGAAGCTGAAAGGGATGTATTTGTGTTTGATCATGTGGGAGATTTGGCGTCTCATTGTAAGAACAAAGAGAACGATCCAATAGCAAAGCAGAATTGGCCAAAACACTGGAACGTCAAATACCGAGAAGAACGTCATGAGAAAGGCTATGCAGAAAGCTTTTGTCATTGAGTACCTGCAAAACAATGGAGATAAGGTAAGTAAATTGCAGAATTTAAAATCATCTGATCTTGAGCACAGAACATAAAAATTGAATCTCAGATAAGAAAATTGAACTATATATGAGAAATCCAGAAATATAAGAATTTGAAAATCATCATCAAACAGATCATATAAGGAAGAATTTAAAGAATGCTACCAGAATTTGAACTCGGGCAATCGGCGAATAAAAGGCTTGAACTCGTCAGAACCTCTAGTAGGCAGAGAAGGTCCATCAGAGCCCCCAACCTCAGGATCAACGAGAGGTGACAAGAACCCAATGAGTAGATTCAGAAGGTAGATTCCAAGACCGTAGGAGATGATGTAAAATCCTTGAATAGAGTAAACCCTCAAACAGTAGATAAGACTGACAACAAGTGTTCCAATCCACCTATAAACTGCATGAGGTGTAGTCTTGTCAAGATAATGTTGGTAAATTCTCCATGCTTCATGTGCCTTCTGTTGTACAGGTGTGGCCACTGAATCATCACCTCCGCTTCCGTCCATCTAATGGAATGCTTGAAACCTAGAGAACAACAAAAACAGTTTAGTCAACTGTTTACCGCCTTACAATACTAAAGCACAATGCAACCAAATTACTTTCGACGAGCTATGAAATCTTCATGGGGAAAGAGTAGCTTAAATCTAAGCAAGATAACACACAATCTCTATCAGTAATGTGGAACACTTGAATGTTTATATCCAAGAGGTTCCTCGTATAACGCTCTTAAGTAACTTCAATAGAAAACATATACTGTGCTTCTCTCTATGAAAAAAACAGAAATACTCTCCCACAAACGAAGATCTACTCGAAATCATATCTGAACACAATCACAAAGAAACCTCAGGGAAAAGAAGGAATTACCAAAGAGGAAACATATTCTATATTATGAAAAATCCATTGAATATATCTTAGTCTTAGCTAATCGATCTTAACAGACAATTAAAAACCCTAATAACAACAAATTTCTCCTCCGTCTTCGAATCTTCTCACACAGCAAATTGATTCTAATAAATCGCAGAAAACAAAGAAACTGCTCTAATTGAGATCGGAAAACTCATTCGGCTAAAGTATTACACGAATCCTGCGACGGAACCAAAAATCTCATAATCAAAACCCTAAGAATTGATCAAAACAGAAAACAAAACACAAATTCTCACATCATTAACTAGAAAATTCCTAGAACAAGAAAAGAGAATCAGTAGCATCAACAGATTCAAACACTTACGGAATGTGAAAACTGAAAGCTGCTGACTCCAAAGAGAGCAAAAAACGAGCAGATCTGACGAAGGACGCAATACCCCTAACGAAATGAGAACGATCGGTGATTTAATTTTTTTTCATTTTTATTTATTTAAATCTTTTCCTTGTGGGTTTATATATTTACGCAAAAACCACTCATAAACTTTAATTGTAACCTTTTGACCCCAAACTATTTTTCAAGCTCACTTTAACCCCTTAGTATTTCCGCTAAAACCACCGACAAAATCCAAATCACTAGATTAACCTCAAATATATTGTAAACGTCAATTTAACCCATTTATATCTACACATAGAAGTTATTTCATTCAATTTTAACCCAAAATATTTGTAAACGTCAATTTAACCCCTTTTAACAAAATTAAAAACCACCGACACAATCCAAATCACTGGTTTAACCTCAAATATATTTCCAACGTCAATTAAACCCATTTGTATCTAACTCATAAGAATTATTTAATTCGAGTTTAACCCAAAAAGATTTGTAAAGATCAATTTAACCCCTTAACAAAATTAAAAACCACCGACAATAATTATTCCGATTCAGTTTAACCCCAATTATATCTAATTAGCCAACTAAGTACTAATTTATTACTAATAAGAGATCTTTNTCTCTCTCTCTCTCTCTCTCTATATATATATATATATATATATATATCTTCTACCTATACATACACTCATATGCTGCTACGATCATATAACAGTCCCATCTTTAATGGTAGCTTTTTCAACAATCACAGTAATCCCAGATCGAATATAGAATCCTTCTTCTGGTCTATCAGCTTCTTCAACATCCTGCAACAAAAACATCAAAATTAAAAAAAAAACCCTAAATCTTTCACAAATTCTTGATTCTTGAAAAAAAAAAAAATCAAACAAGAAACACATACATCTTTGTTCAAGATCACCACATCTTTTCCAACCTTTGCATTCTTATCAATAATACATTTCCTACACAAGAATCTACACGGTTAGAACCGGTGATTTCGGTTTAATTTCGGTTTAGTTCGGTTTAATTTCGGTTAAAATGTTACCTAATCTTTGTATTTCGACCAATGCCTATAGGAACTTTTCCTTCTGCTAGAAGAGAAGCGATTTCAGATTCAGTTTGGTAACTATCTGCACCCATCATTACAGTGTCCTGTAAACAACAACAAATTAAACTCTAATCTCAAAATTTTCGTATCGAAAATATGAATAAACTAACACTAATACGGGGCCTAAAACAAAATCGAAATAATAGTTTTACATGCTAATATAACCAATTTAGAAGAAAATGGGATTTTTATACGAAATAAAAGAGCGAAAATACGGAGGACTAAAACAAAATTCGAAATAAAAACCGATACTTCATATTACAAACTTTTACATAAATAAATATACGATTCGGTGGTCTGTATAATTTGGGACCGATGCGAATGCCTCATCAGACTTCACATAATATGAAAAAAAAATGAGATTTTTATACGAAATAAATGAGTAAAAAAGAGTCATAATCTCGAAGGAACCTGAAGCTCAACACCGTAGTCAAGCCGGGATCGTTCACCGATTATAGATCGTTGTACACTGCATTCTCCTAAGAAACATCCATGTGAGATTATAGAATCTACAATCTGCAAAATCATAGAATCAGTTTAGTAAACAACATTCAACAAAAATCGGAATTTCGCGCAAAAGAAATCGATGTTTACGCGGCATTTCTCTGTTTTCGTGGGAGGTAAGAACCGCGGAGAAGTGTAAAACGGTGTGTTTTGATCATAAAACTCAAACTTAGGATGCTGCAAATACACAAAAACATGTTAGATTGAATCAAAAGATAACAAATACAACTTCTTTTCGATACTAACCTCTTCGACAAGAGCGAGATTAGCTTCGTAAAATGTCTTTATAGTTCCGATATCTTCCCAATAATCGTGAAAAATGTATCCCTAAAGAAGAGAATTTGGTTAGTTTTTAAAAGAGGATGATACAAAAAGTTTTGAAATTTTGATCAAGAAAATATATTGTATACTTGAACATTATGATCTTTAATGGCTGCAGGGATGATTTCAGATCCAAAATCATGTGAACTTGGATATTGACATGTTAAAAGTTTCAATAAAGCTTCAGTTTTGAAACAATAAACTCCCATTGATGCAATGTATGGCGATTTCGCAGCTTCTTGATTCGATAATCCAAGTAAAGTAGTATCAGTTTGCTGTAGAACAACAAAATTTTCACCGATTAAACTCTCACATATCAAAAAACAGAACTTTGATTTTTGTATGTTTTTGTAACTGTACCATTGATTTTAGATCAATTCCTGTTGGTTTTTCGGAGAATTGTACTACACGACCTCCTCGATCAATCTTTACCAGTCCATAATCCGAAGCATGGCTGAAAAATTCGCAAGAACGAATTTAAAAAAGGTTAAAACTTTAAACCTTAAACTCTAAATCCTGAAAAATTCGCAAGAGCGGTTTTCGAAAAAGTTTAAAACTTTAAACCTTCAACTCTAAGTCCTAAAAAATTCGCAATAGCGGTTATAAAAGGTTAAAAACTTCAAATCTTTAAACTTTAAAACCTGAAAAAATCACAAGAACGATTTTAAAAAAGGTTAAAACTTTAAAACTTTAAACCTTTAAACTCTGAACTCTGAAAAATTTGCAAGAGCAATTAAAAAAAAAGGTTAAAACTTCAAACGTTAAATTCTAAACCCTGAAAACTTCACAAGAGAGATTTTGGAAAAGGTTAAAACTTTAAACCTTAAACTCTAAACCCTGAAAAAAATCGCAAGAACGGTTTTAAAAAAGGTTAAAACTTTAAACTGTAAACTCTAAACCCCGAAAAAACCGCAAGAACAATTTAACCAAAGGTCTAAACTTTAAACTTTAAACTCTAAACCCTGAAGAAACTAACCTCTCATCTACTGATGCACACGAAAGAGTTATATCCGCATTGGTATCAACATGATGCTGTTCATTAGATAAAGATTTATAGTTAACAAAAATCATCGAAAACAATTATATAAACAACGATGATCGATCTGTTAAATTTTAGATTACCTGAATAAAATCCATGTAATTCATTCTATAAAGATGATCTCCAGATAAGATCAAAATATTCTCAATGTTCCTATTCTTTGCATCCTAATTTTACATAATCAAAACAAGATTCAGAACAATTTTATCGAAAAAAAACAGTTTAAAGATCATAACTTTAGTCTTTATATATCCAAACCTCAAAAACCCATAAGAATTTTCTAACAGCATCTGCAGTTCCTTGAAACCATTTCATCCCTGCATCTCCAGGAGTTTGTGTAGCAGCTAAAACCTGTTTTTAGATTATAATCAATTCGAAAACTACGAAAAATCGGTTACAAGTAACTAAAATGTTGTTAAGTTGCTATACCTCGACGAAACCATCTCCAAAGTTAATGCCATTACCAAAATAAGTTCGAGCTAAATGTCGATTTAGCGACGCGGAATTGAATTGTGTCAAGACGAAAATCTTGTTTATGCAACTGTTTATACAATTACTCATTGGAATATCAATCATTCTATAACATCCACCTACAGGAACCTGCACAATTTCATCAAATTCTCACTGTAAATCATAATTTACATGAACTCTAAGATCTTAAAATGTTACATTTAGTACATTTTCATTGATATTTTATCGAAATTTCGGTTAGATTTGAATCAATTTCATCAAATCTTACAGTAAGTCATCATTTACATGAACTCTAAGATCTTAAGATGTTACTCTTAGCACATTTTCATTGATATTTTAACGAAATTTCGATTAGATTTTAATGAATTTTCTTTCAGTTCTTACTGTAAGTCATAATTTACATGAACTCTAAGATCTTAAGATGTTAAATTGAGTACAATTTCATTGATATTATATCGAAATTTCGAATGAATTTTCGCTTACAGCGGGTGTTGCGGCTCGTTGTGTAAGAGGGAAGAGTTTAGCTCCATTGCCACCACCTAGAATGATTGCAGCTACATTCTTAGGATCTATCTTTCTTCTTTCGAAAATCGGAGATTGAATTGTCTGAAAAAAAACCAACAAAATTCAACATTGTAAATCAATTAAACAGAGAATTCTTTAACCAAAGTTGTTAAAAAGAGTGTTCATTTTTAACTTACTAAAGCTTCTTTGGTGTTTTTTGAAGTAGCTATTGAATAAGCAACACCAGGTTTGAGTTTTTGAGTTCCAGATTTGTTGGAATCTAAAGTAGAAGAGTTAGAGAATCTTTTTGGAATCTTTTTACCCAAAAACTTATTCTCTACATTCTTGAAACTATCTTTAGATAAGACAGTGTTTGATTTCAATCCAAAGTAGCTACAAGAACTCATCTTTTTCTTAAGCTGAAATTACACAAATCAGAATCATTAAGAAATCAATGTAAAGGTTTAGTTTTTGGCGAAACCCAGATGATGAATCTTTGAAATATACATGAAAGTTTTGGACTTTAGAAACTGTTATAAGATTTTATTGTATAAAGACACAGAAAGTATCAATTTTTGGCAAAACCCAGATGATGAATTTTTCAAATAAACGTAAGAATTGGGAATTTAGAAAGTTTTATAAGAATTTCATTGTATTAAGACACAAATTTGAAGCATTATTACTAGAAACGATGGAATTAACTTCTACAGATACCAAAATCTTTTTAAAATACAGAAAAATTAATTAAAAAATCGATTTTTAGGGTTTTAAATCATTGGATCACTACAAAAATTAAAAGCTGAGAAAACCATTTTGAAAGTAAACAATTTTCCGGGAAAGTGTGAGAAAAAAAAAAGGAAACTTTTGATCTAATTCCGGAGAAAAAAGCGAAATTGTTTAAGAGAGAACGTAAAACTCCTGAAATTTAAACTTTTATGAACTAAAACAAAATCAAAACACATTAAAAAAAATCTGGAATTTTACAAAAACCCAGATAGGTAAAAAATCAGATATGAACAGAGAAGATCATTGTGTTAAAAAAAAAGTTACAGAAACGATCGAACAGATAAATTATCAGAAATTAATTACCTTTAATTCGAATTAAATCTCTGTGTGTTATGATTAATTTTTGTTCTAAGAAATTTGATTTAGAGAAGAGAGAGTGAGAAACTAATAAAGTGATCGATTTTCTTCGCTTCGAAAGCCTCAATCTGTATTTATACTCATTATTTAATTTAATTTTATTTCTTTTTTCTGTTCGAACTAAAAAGTCACAATTCAATGATTTACCCTGATATTATTCTTATTTTTAATAATAAATATTTAAAATTCAATTTTTGAAACTGATGGTAAAAAAGAAGGATACAGTAATTCTAATTATTCTTATTTAAAAATATTTAGTAGTTAAATATTATCCGCCCAAAGACTACAAAACAGAGCTTAACCAAATTAAGTTCAGCATTAATAATTTAAAATTATATTTGCTTTTAAACGGATTCCTATTCCCAAAAGAGAAAAATTAAAAGCCCTATTGAATAAGTATAACTTAATGTTGGTTCGAATTGATACTACTAAGATAATGCAAAAAAATAATATATATTTATAAGGAAATAGTATTAATTTTATAGAAAATTCATGAAATAATATCTCTAAGTTAACTATACTACAAAATAACAAAATTAGTATAAATAAATCACTAAAAAAGTAGCATTAGTAAAAATATCACATGTTCTATGATTAACATTAAAAAATATATATACTTTTGTACAAATCACTTTATTTTACTTTTTTTTTTGTAATCTTAAACAAAACAAGTAAAAGTAAAGTAAAGTGAATATATATAAATATTTATATGTTTTTTTTAATATTAATCATAGAACATGTGATATTTTTACCTAGAAAAGCAATGATACCTGACAATGAATTAAAATGGACCACGCAATGCATTCTCCCATACAATTGCTCCAAAGAATCACAAGGGACACGTGGCGCCTCACGGTATGTCTGACTTACTTTTAATGTGGGCCAGGCCCATATTCATCTTATTGGCCCACGTTGAGGTGACTCTATATAGTCCGTACACGTAGTGACAGTGTAACACTAAATACAAAAATGCCTCGAAACTATATATTAAATTAATTAATTATTCAAGTAACGTTCCTTTTTTTTTTAATCAAGAACTCACAATATTGAGATTCGTATCATTTATCATTTATAAATAAACTTTTCTCTATAAATTTGAGATTCGTGTCGTTCATATTATTTTAAGAGTTTTTATTGAAAAAGCATTAAATAATTTATAAATTACGTTTTAAAAGCTTAATGTATAGTAATATATTATGAAAATAAGTGAATCTGAAACCATTCTTGAGAATATAAATTTTTATTTTATTATTATTTATGTTAAACATATATAACCATTTCGTAAAAATAATGTTATTATAATATATTTGGAAAAATAATTTTATAAAAATATGTAAATTAAGTAAATTTTAACGGCTAGGCTTGGGAGTTGATACATTAAATATGTAAAGATAAAGTTTCATGTGTTTTGATGATGGCGATGTTTGACAAATTGTAACAATTAACAAGAAGATTTTGATTAGATTGATGATAATAAGACTTTTTATCATATGAAATACTAATTTAATTTATTCATGGACCCATTTATTTTAACGGAAGAGAATATGATTCCAAAAACATTAATTCGTTACAAGTACTATCAATTCATTTGAATAAAAACTTTAATATAATTCCAGAAACATTACAAACACAAAATTATTTCGTTACAAGACAAAAATAAAATCAAAAATTTTCACATGGGTTGTTTCCACTTAATAATATCACACTCAATCTTATCTCTATGGTTATTAGCAATTCAAATACGGTTTAACTAAACCAGAACCGGTTTACATTACCAAATTCGTAGCAAATTATGAAGAAAACGGTCAATGTAGAAAAGATCAAAAAGCAATGGTTTGATGTAATTTAAGTAATCTCAATGAGTATTAATGAAAACAAAGATTCTAATGAGTTCATTGAGAATAAAAAAAGAACACATTAAGACAAAGGATTAAAGAACCGAACATCTTAAGTGTTGGTGGCTCGAGTGTAGATCTGCTGGCTCGAGTGTGCAGACACCATCCTGATCAGACCTTTAGCCATTAGCTCCCTTATCGCCCTCCTCGCTAGAGACCCATTGATCTGTAATTTCAACAAAAATCAGACCACAACAAAGAAATACAACACACAAATCTAACATCAATCCTACAAGTAAGCTTCAAGTTATAGTCTTGACGGCATCTTAAGCTACGTGGAGAAGCTACAAGGACCATGATCTGAAACTTAGTCAAAAGAGACCTTAATACCGAACAATTGATTATAGTTTATTCAAAGATAGCTTTTGCGGAAGGTGAAACTATGAGATTCCTAAACATATACTTTAAACAATAGGTAATACTTGCAGGGTTTGATTCAGTTCAATGGAAGTAAAACATGGTTGAGATATGAAATTGTAAATGAGGGAAGGAGATGAGGAGATGTATATATATACCCTCATACGGTCAGAGAGAATTGAGGGAGTGATGAGCTTGAACTTGGGTGCTTCAACAAGAAGCTTGTCGTAAGTAGCCTGATCAAACAACACCATGTTGTTCACCTTCTCCTTTTGCTTTCCCTTGCTCCACTTCTGTTTTGTTTAAAACATATGGTCAAAGAGAGTAACAAGTAAGCACAAAGGGATCACATAAACTCCAAAGACAATTAGCAACAGCTACATCAAAACTATGTAAGATCACAAAGAGAGTAAGAAGTGAGCACAAAGGATCACAAAAACTCCAAAGGCAATTAGCAGCACCTACATCAAAACCATATAAGATCACAAAGAGAGTAACAAGTGAGTACAAAGGATCTCAAAAACTCCAATGCCAATTAGTAACGCTACATCAAACCCATATAAGATCACAAAGTTGCATTGACTAATATAACTCAAACATCATATCTGTGATAGTAGTACATAAGACCACAAAGTTGCACAGAAACAACAAAATCTCTGAACGACACTCACACATATCACTAAGCAATAACACATAAAGCAAAAAGGATCAGAGAAACTTCACTATCAATCAACAGTAGCAACATCAAATGCAAATCAAATCCACAAGTTGTCCATTCTACATTATTGTAACCGTAAATTTAACAGAACCAACACAATTATACATCGTTTAACAAATTACTGAGCACTAAGACACGAAAATAGAAATTGATATTGAATCTAGATCTTCACGCGTTCCTATAACAACTTAATAATAACAAACAATAATCTCTCTGGAGATGTGAATATCGAGAAGACCAAATTCTCCAAGGTAATCTATCAACATCTAGATGCACAAGAGAAGACGCCAATGTATACCACGACGATGCTAAATATACAATAGATGAAATCGTACCTTCTTCTTTTGCTTGCCACCTCCAGATTTCGCCGGCTTGGATGATGGAGGCGGAACCTTATCCTTCTTCGGTGCCTATAATCAAGTAACAGCGAAACATAAGGATTAGGATAGAGATAAAATCATTGAGATATAGATACTATCTGAAAGAGATTTACCATGTTGTCTTCGCGGTAGTCAGTATCGACGGTGAAGAGACTGAATAAGAGATGAGACTCACGGAGGAGGATGCAGCGAATCTGAAAACGGAATTAGGGTTTTGCTTTATAGTAAGAAGGACGTCAAAGTTGTGGGCTAAGTACAAATGGGCCCCTTTATCTGAAAAAGCCCATTTAAATATTTAAAACTAAAAAATCACCTCAAAATTTTTAAAATGGGCCGGGCTATTCCAATTAAAATATTAAAACAAAAAATTTTCAGTTTGAAAAAATATTTTACTAAACAATATTACATATAATATATGTATAGATATTAAACACTATTACATATATTGTAAACAATATTACAGAACATTTCTAAAATATTGCATTCGTGCATAAGATATGATAAACGTTGCAAGAGTCATACAAAATATTAAAGATAGTAAAAACATCTAACCATAGAAAATAACAAATACGAAGTATT
>KE152391.1:141383-174950 GCA_000411095.1 Aethionema arabicum | reverse complement strand
AAAACGCTTCATATTTAAACGCTCCAATCTTCATAAAAACGCTTCATATTTAAACGTTCAAATCGGTAGAAACTTTATCTACAGCGGCGGATTTCATCGTGTGGAGAGATTCAGCGATTAAATCACAAAGATTATGAGGATCCGGAATCACGTTTAGATCAACTCCAATATTGATGATAACTTTGTTGACATAGCTTTGAATGATAATCACAAGTGCCTTTTGTTCAACAAACAACATATAATTATCATTAGCATTATAATAATTCAACGTATCGCTAAATGTTATAATATATATATATATATGTATATACCTGTCCCAGTCCAGACGAATTTGCTGCAACATAACTTATTTCATGATCGAAAATAGTTATTTCTTCAGATGGACCGACAATATTTGAGAATATCATTGTTGAACGACCAAGAATCCTCGACATAAGAGTTTTAAGTGCCTGTTTTCCAAATATATCCATTCATCACTTTTTTTTATATATACCAATGTTCAAGAAAGCGNACCAATGTTCAAGAAAGCGGTCTAGGCGGCCACTTAGACGCTAGGCGACTCTAGACCGCCTAAACAGCCGCCTAGACCGATTTCTCTAACAATGGTTACAATTAATACTTTATTTTGATTTTTTGTGAAATTTCACTACAAAAATATTCAATGTAGTAAACTAACCGCAACTCCGAAAACCTCCATGGTCAGTTTTAGCAAAGTATAAGACCATAATGGTTCAAGTGATAATTTTTTCCGATCCATGGCAGATTTGGATCGTCGGACATATTCAAATATATTTTTTTCAGGTTTTAACCATAAAGGAATAAGAACATAGCCAATGTAATTTCCCCATCTTGTTTTTGAACCCTTTTCCATCATATTAGCAAGATCCTATATATATAAATATAATGATGATAAATTAATAATTTTTAACATCGAATTATGAAAGTTCAATATATAGTTTTTCATTTTTATATGAATTAATTGATAAATTGCTTGGAGGTAATATTTGTTTGTACCTCGATATTTCTATTTGGCCTGAGGTTGAAAAAAAACAACACCACGAAGATGATATTTTTCTAGAGATTTTATTGACTTCGATTTAGATTCAGAATCTATTAACAAAACCAAAAAATAAATGGAAGGTATGTTAAACAAAATCTTATATATAACAATAATTAATAAATTAATATCATATTTGTTACGAAATTCAAATTAAATTATCCAAATACTAAATTCAAATTAATATCATAAATTATTTTATTGGAAGTAGTATTTTCCATCAGTTTTAATTTACCTTTTCTTTGATGCAAATACTTTGAGAGACCGGCTTGCACTATCCCAACAAGAACATCATTAACAGTCTGAATAAAAAACGAAAACAATTTAATGAATGCATTTATTCAATATAAATAAATAAATTTACAAAAAGACAAAAAAAAAAAAACACTTACCATATTCATTGCGGTCTTCACAAATTTGACATCATCTAAACTAATGATTCGATGAATAAACTTATCAGCTTTGTTTACATCACTTTTCTTACCCTCTAAAACACTTCCAATATCCGCAATGAAACAAAAAGAGAGTATAGAATTGAACACTTCAACACAAGTATAAAACATTACTCTAAGTATATACCACAAACCAATAACAAAAGACCAACAAAAGTTACTATTTGTAACTTGTTTCTTCTTTGGAGTTACAAGTGTTGGTAATGCCTCGGAATCACATGTTTTTCGACTACAAGCGAGCAAAAGAGACATAAGAGACATACCATCACCTAAAGAGTGATGAAACCTCACCACGGCTACACATTGAGCATGTGATGTTTTGAGTTTTAGTAGATGAAACTCCCATAAAGGTTTTGACATATCCATTGGTGAATTAGCTATGTTTGATGTATAATCTTCTAGAAATTGATCAGGATTTTCAATGGTGTGATCTATATTGGGAACAATTACATGTTCTTCTACGTTTACTTTTGTAGGAATCCATTTTGGTTTTCCTTTGCGTTCACCATGACTTATCTCCTACAAGTGTTACATAAGCATCCAATTAATGTGTAATAAATGCTATACAAACTCTATGTAAGATGGACTCTCTATGAATAAAGATATTATGCGAGGTCGGCTTTGAGAATACGGGGTCTGAAGTAAAATCTTAAGTTGGGACCAATATTTCAATAACGAAAAAAGTTATTTTTTTAAGAAAAAAAATTATAAAGGTAAATATATTGTTTGAGATTGGTATATTTTGGGAGTTAAGGCGAATGTTTTATTGGTTTGTTTTAGGGCTGCCCCTGAATTCCTATGTCAAAAATAATATTGAGTACTTGTGACGACTATAAGCTTATGTTCAATATTAATTTTAACCTCGTTTAATAGTTTTTTTTTCTGTTGTTTGCTGGATTCGAACTGAAATATTTTTTAAAAATCATAAAAAAAAACACTTGCAATGTGAACCACTAGTCTAGCTTGCTCCGGCTATTTAATAGTTATAACTTATACACAAAAATAGTTATTCATTTTAAGCAATAGTGAAATTTTAATACGATGTGCAACCAAAATTCAAGCTAAATGCAATAACGTTATACAAATACTCTAATCATTTTTTTTTATTAAACCTCTCTTCATGTACCATTATTCTTGGGATTTGAAAGAATTACCCTAGAGAGTTAATTTTTTTCATTACTAATATCAAAAGTTGTGTCGAACAAAAATTTATAACTTTTATATGTTAAAACAGTGAAATCTGTAATACTAAATAATNTCTGTAATACTAAATAATGAATGCAAGAAAATGATCTAATATATATATATATATATATATACTAGAATTTAAATTTTAACAAAAACATGTGTGCATATACTGACCAATATGCTAGAGAAACGTGGATCTTTGACCAATGTATTTTTTAAGCCTTCAATAACAGGGTTAAGTTCAGATTTGCTGGCGATGGTTATGACGTTGAAACACTCACCGCCGGGCAAGCTGAACAGCCGTGCAAATGGGCTCACCGGCATTTCTCCGGCGGTTACTTGCCTCCCTGCCGCCGCCATCTCTATAACTATATATATATATATGTTATCTTTCTTAGGTTGTTTATGTTATTATGGTTTATACTTATATATGCAAACTCTTATATAGCCTTACATATAGCTGTCAATATTTATATATTTTGTTTTGTAGTTTTAGTAATACTCCATATATTAATGAGGTTGTTGGAAGTGTAAATTACTAACCGTTGTAACTTGTAACCGTTTTTCTATATTAAATAGAACTATAAGGTGGTTATTGAGAATAATTTTAATGTTCTAAATGGAGATTTAGTATTAAATTCACTTGAATATAAAGGAGATATAAGATAAATATAAATAAATTTATAGAATGATTATTTTTTTTATAAATTGTTAATTATAAACAATGATCTTGTTCTTTTTTAAAAAAAAGGTTAATTTCCTAATGACTTGAAAATGTAGTTTGTTATGTTTGTATATTATTTAGTTTTACATAGATATATATGATTAAATTGTTAGATTCAAAATTAATATATATGACTTAGCATGATGTACGCATTTTTAATAATGTATACCAAAACTTAAGATTTCATATACACATACCCACACACACACACACACACATATATATATATATATATGTAACAATAATAAAAGTTACATATATATGATTACATTGTTAACAATAATAGAAGTTGGAATATTTTAATTGATAATATATATATATATATATATATATATACATATATTAATTATGTCAGCTAACTAACATAGTTAGAAAATGATTAATATTGTATAGTACGTCTTCTAAAAATATGTATATCTTATAAACATTACTATATATCATTTATATATGATATATGAATAAATGATCAATTATATATATTATATATCTCAATTTTGCAAGATATATAAAAAATAGAATTATAGATTGATGAATTATATTATAAATGGTTAAATCTTAATGAAGATTCAAAATAACTTTTTTTTGTAAAGTTAATTCCCTAATGATACGTAAACATCAAAACACTGGTTTATTTTTTTAATTTGTTTTAGAAAAAAAAAATAATAAATGTACCTAGGACGAAAGATACACGAGAGGCTGTAGATTCTCATGTCGGATATCTAGACAAATCTGCGATATTGATGTTTTAACCATATCCATTAGTTAGCAAAACAACTTCTTTCACATTAAATACATTTATGGTTGATTCCTTCTGTTCACACAAATCAATTCATCATCTCTTTACATCGACTAATCAATGTTTCCTTTCTCTAAGACCACCCAAGATAGAATCAAGATCGGTCTTAAAAATATGAGGACTTGATGCAAAATCATTAACTACATTAATATTTTATCCGAAAACATGTAAAGTTTTCTTTGATTGCATAACATATATATATCTTGAATAGAAATTAGGATTCCATAAATAGTTTGATGCTAGAAGAGATATCTATTTTTAAATTTGGTTTGAATATTTATAATTTTATAGTGGAATTAAAATCTTGAATTCTGTATTATTGACACTTTTTGGAAAAATATGTGTTAAGCCCATTAAAAGCCCATATAAAAGGTTTAATTACCTTTAGATGTGAATACTAATAACAGCTGACCTTAGCTCAGTTGGTAGAGCGGAAGACTGTAGTGGTTGCTGTAATCTTTAGGTCGCTGGTTCGCTTCCGGCAGGTCGGATTTTTTTTATATTTTTTAATTTTTTTGTTTTTTTACGGCAGTATTATAGCAAAAAAAAAAAACACATATTCTTTTTTTCCCCTTACTTATAGTGTAGTCTTTCTGTTTTTGTTTTCTTTTCAAAAAGTCAAAATTTATAACTTTATATATTATGATAATATTTATATAATTACCGACGAAGACATGTTTCGCTCGTGTATGAAAATACAACCAGTAATGAAACTTCATTTCAACTTTGTAAAAAGAAAATAAGTGGGATTTCTTTATGAAAGTGTATCCAATAATTGAAAAAAAAATTGAAACTATGAGAATATTATATAATATGGTTTTGGTTATAAAGTGACAAAACACTGAAAAGAAACAACAAAGAGTTGTTGAATTATAGCCAATTCCATTTTCCATCTCTTAGTGAAGAAGTAATTGTGACTTTATATTTTATTTTTCCCGAATTTCCGTACATGAATATTAATAAAATATAAATTAGATTATAAAAAATATAGGAACAAGATATACATAAAACAAAATTTATATGAATTTAAGAATAATTAAATGCTACATGTGATTTTTATTTGTATTAATTAAAATTAGAAGAAAACAAAAGGGGATATTAAAATCATGGCGGCTACTTTATAAATTTTAAGTGAAATTTACAATTAAAAAATTGTAACCAATAATGTTTTTTTTAACGAAGTAACCAATATAAATTAATAAATTGATTTGTGCTTTTGCGTTTTATTTTAACCAATATAATTTGTGCTTTGGCATTTTATTTTAACCAATATAAATTAATAAATTGATTTGTTTTATTCTTGTATCATTATCAATAGTTTTATTTAGTATAGCTGAAAATATTTATTTAGATTTTCTTTTACCTATGTTTGAATATATTATCTAAAAATCATATTATTTCAAAATAAAATAAAAAATAATTTTCAAATATATAAACATAAATATACGATGTATTAAACAAAATTTGCATTAATATTAGATAATAACTTTTTTTATTTCTTCTATTCTAATTCGGGTTTCACTTATAATATATTTATCTAGTAAATAAGCTACTTAAATTCGTAATAATATTTTACTTTATCAAAGTAAATATAAACATCTTGTTGTATATAATTAGATGTTTTAAAAATTTGCAACTAAGTTTTTATAATTTTTTTCTAATCACGTTTAAAATAAAATAAAACGTTGAAATACGAAATCTACTCAAACCGCATTATATATATAATATAATATATTTTCGACAAAAAAATATATATATATAATATGCAGGAAATTAGAAACGTTACTACTTTAACTTTAATTAAATTGTAATTAAGAATAAAATAAATATTATAAAAGAAAACTCTTTATATATACTCTCATATAAGAAAGCTAAATTCTCACAGCAAAAGAGAAGAACAAAGAGAAAAAACAGAGTCTTCTCTGTTTAAATTCTCTGTTTTCTTCATGAAACTAAACTTCACAACATAACTAATCTCTTCTTTTCAAAGAGATCTTCAAAAGATTAAATCTTTTATTCTTCTTTCTTCTTCACATAAATGGATTTAATTAACGCCAAATCAATCAAGATCAAGAAGATTGCGAAGAAATTGCGTGTTCATACGATCTCAGATCTGTTTTTTCGCGCAATCGAGATCATTGTTGTTACGGTTGTAGTAGCTAAGATCTGTTACGAGCTTCTAGACTCTAACATTTCAGTTTATTTTCTCTTTAATCGTCATCTAGCGTTTGTTTTGGGAAACGTTATAGTAATCGCTTTAATCGCTAAATCCAGCGTTTTCAAGAATCTTGAAATTGATTCAAAGAGCGTTTTTTACGAGGAGTTTGTTCGAGAGAGTTCAAGAACTGATCGAAGTTCAGAAGAAGAGATAAGGGAAAGATCAAAACAGAGCAAAGAAGAAAGCAATGAGAAAAAACAGAGCATAACTGAAAACAGAGTAAAACAGAGCACTTTTGATGATACAGCAAAACAGAGCACAAGCGAGAAGATCGAGAAACAGAGTATAATTAAGAACAAAGGGAAACAGAACATATGCGAGAAAACGAAGAAACAGAGTTTACCATCTGAGAACAGAGCGAAACAGAACATTTGCAAGAAACAGAGTATAACAGAGGACAGAGCAAAACAGAGTATAACAGAGGACAGAGCAAAACAGAGTATTGTTGAAGAAAAGAGTGAAAGATCAGAGACTTATCAGAGAAGCAAATCGGAGAATTATGAGGGAAGAAAGAAGAAATCTGTTGGGATATTAAAGAGATCTGAGACGAGTTCAGATCGATATGATAACGATGATGAACTTCGAAGCAAGATTGAGTCTTTTATTGCGAGACAGAGGAGAAATCAAGTGGAAGAAGAGTTTTGTGTAAGCTTAGATTAAAAAATAATTATTAGATTTATGGATATAGAATTTAATTTTTTTTAATGTATTTGTGATGAAGGGGTAAAACTATAATTTAAAATCCCTAGCATAAATATATTTTATTAAAAAAATATTATATGGTTTTGTTTGTCAAACTATCTAATATATTTAACTTATATGTCTTATTTATTTTGCTGTGATTTTTTCAAGTTAATTTTTGTAGAGGAATACTAAATGGCTAACAATTCATATCAATTCATATAAATGTATATTGATTTCCACAAAATACAAGTCATCAATATTAAAAAAAATGATAAATTCACAAGATTTAGTTGTATAGTTATTTTAAAATTTCAACATAAAAACAACAATTAAAATGAAAACTTTTTATACAAAATTCTAATTACATAATACCAATAAATATTTTCTTTCTCTTACTTTACATATAAAGCCTATACAAAAATGGTACTTTTTCTTTTATTAGTTTTACAAAAAAAAATAGTTAGTTCCCCCAATCTATTAAAATTAAATTACTAATTAGAAAATTTCTTTAAAAAACGTTTGTCAATGTCTTTTTGCTGAATTAAGCTTTTTCCTCTTTCTTTTAGATTTAATTTCTTGTATTTATAACTCTTCCTAATTTGGAATTTAATTTTATAAAAAAAATATATAAATATATCTTTCATCTTCTCTCTTTAGTTTTTTTTCCTTTCATGCATAGGTAATTTTTAAATCTCAACTCTTTGAGTTTTCCAATTTAAAATACTAAATATTTTGTTTTCAATTTTTTTTTTATGTTATTACAATAAAATCTTGAACTCAAGATTGTAACCATGGCGGATACGATGAATGCTCATATAGATCAATGTAACAAAAATGGTAAGCAAAATTTATCGTTTTTGAACAAAATTTATCAAAAAAAATCTACATTTTTTCTTGTTTTGTAGAAATTGAAGTTTTAGAAGATGATAAAACTACAAAACTTAGTACTTTAAAGAAGAAAGCAATCAATGCAACAAACAAATTTAAACACTCTTTTACGAAGAAAACTCGACGACATAGTCGAATAAATTGTGCATCGATTATCGATGAACTCAATACCGAAGAGCTTCAAATCGTTGATTCATTTCGACAAAGTCTTGTTTTAGATGAAGTTTTACCTTCAAAACATGATGATTATCATATGATGCTTAGATTCTTGAGAGCAAGAAAGTTTGATGTCGAAAAGGCAAAACAAATGTGGACTGATATGTTAAATTGGAGGAAAGAATTTGGTGCAGATACAATCATGGAAGTGAGATATTGCATCTAAAAAGTTTATAAATTTTCATTTTTTTTTCTCAATATAAATTTTCATTTTTTTGGGGAATTATGGTATGTTAGACTTTAAACTATTTTTGTTTGGTGAAAAAAATTTTTCAACTATCAAAATAGTTTTTCAAACCCTAAATTTCAATTACCGAGTTTTTAAACTCGAAACTTTAATAACCGAGTTTTTTTTTAACTCCAACCCTTAAATAACCGAGTTTTTTTTAAAAATTCTAAACCTTAATAACCGATTTTTGTAAATCAATATCTCAAATTTAAACTTAAAATTATAGAATAATGAATTCAAATTGACGAATTATGCAAAAAAACGTAATTCAAGAGGTTTTTGCACATATACTCTAACGTGCCAGGGTATACCGATGATATTATTGGGTCTAGTATTAAAAAATGCTTCAATTAGAGATTTTTTTAATTCTCCCAAAATTTTGATTATATTTGTAGGTTAGATTTTTATATTATGGTTTCGTTTTGATTAAAAAAATATCCGATAGGATTTGAAAATCCACTTATCAAAATTCAAGATTTAAAAAGTTGAGAGTTTTTTTTCACCAATAAAATTAATTTAAAGTCTAAAATACCATAAGTCCTTCATTTTTTCAGAATATAATTTTTTTTTCATTCTTTTGTTTTTAAGGATTTCGAGTTTAAAGAAATAGAGGAAGTTGTGAAGTACTATCCTCAAGGATACCATGGTGTAGATAAAGATGGGAGACCAGTTTATATTGAGAGATTAGGTCAAGTTGATGCAACAAAGCTTATGAAAGTTACCACAATTGATAGATATGTTAAATATCATGTCAAAGAATTTGAGAAAACGTTTAACATCAAATTTCCGGCATGTTCGATAGCTGCGAAACGACGAATCGATCAGAGTACAACGATCTTGGATGTTCATGGAGTTGTAAGTCTTCATTTTTCAGACATAAAATCTTTTTTTTTTTATATATATAGAGATTTATTTAAGGTTAATCTATGGAGTTTTTGAATGTTTTTGTTAGGGGCTTAGTAATTTTAATAAGGCTGCAAAAGATCTTCTTCAAAGTATTCAGAAGATTGATAACGATAATTACCCTGAGGTTTGTTTATACTTTAAATATTGTTGTTAGAAATATGTGGTCTAAATAATAATAACAAAGAAAACATGTAATTTCAACAACAAACAAATAAATTAGGGATAATGATAAAAAATCGAAAATATGTATTTGATATTTATATTTTATAGAAAAAAATTTTAAAAACAAACCATTCAGATTATTTTTTTTTGGCATTTTATGTTTTTTGTTATTGGAAACGCAACGGTGTTACGAACCATATTGTTACCTAGTAATTAATAATATTGTGAGTTTTGAATTTTTTGTTAAGAATTGGTAAGAAATAATTTTGTGGATATAAAATTGTTGAACTAATTTTTGATTGTTTATAAAACTATATAATATTTTTAACTATATTTTCATATTCAACATGCATAGAATTACTACTTATATAATATTTTTAACTAATATTTATTTTTGTTGTATATTTTGTAGACATTGAATCGTATGTTCATCATCAATGCTGGTTATGGATTCAGATTGGTATGGAGTACTGTCAAATCTTTCCTTGATCCAAAAACCACAGCAAAAATTCATGTAAATTATCATCAAAATCCTAATTTTACTTACATTTTCTTCATCGAAATTGTGATATATTTGTAAAAAAAAAAACAATCTTTGTTGATTAATTGCAGGTTCTTGGTAACAAATACCAGACTAAACTCCTTGAAATCATCGACGAAAAGTAATCAAAAAATCTTATTTTACCTGCAAATGTGTTTACTCATAAAATTTTAATTAATTTCTCTATTTTTTTTAATTTGTTATAATTTATGTTTATAGTGAATTGCCTGAGTTTTTGGGTGGTAAGTGTACTTGTGAAGACAAAGGAGGCTGTATGCGTTCAGATAAAGGTCCATGGAATGATCCTCACATCTTCAAGGTATATATATTAATTAATTTAATTATATTATGGAATTTAATCTCTTTTATTTTTGGACCGACACGGATTTGTATAACCTATGATTTGTATACAGTTGGTTCAAAACGGTGAAGGTAGATGTAGAAGAAAAAGCTTATCAGGAATTGAAGAAATCATCTCAGACTATAATACAAACCAAACTAAGGTAACAAAAAAAAAATAGATTACAATGTTTTACTGTGAATTATTTTTATTTAATGAAAAACAAATCTCAAACTATTAAAATTATTTTTTAAACGCTGAACTTTGATAACAAGATTTTAATAATTAAACCTAAATTACAACTAAAATAACTAAAAATTGAATTGTATTTTTTACTTTAATTTTAGGATTATAGTTTAATTTTGTGTTTAAAAATTGAATTGTATTTTATAAAAATTTAATTATCAAAAATCATAGTTTAAAAAAACCGGTTATCAAATTTCAAGAATTGAAAAAACAATTTTGATAGCAAATACTATCAAAATAAAAAAAATAATACAAAACTTTAATACCAAATATTTAATAACTTTATAATTTTGGTTTAATATTTTTTTCAAGACAAGTGAACTTGAACCGGAAGAGACCGACAAGCAAAACAATGAGAAGTTTATTGACAAAACAATAGATGTTGCATTTCCTAAAAACCCTCAAGGTTAGTAATCTCACAAATCCGGTTTAAACCCAAAAACCAGTTAATTCCGGTTTAAAATCAAACCGGTTTTTAATAACCAGGTTTTGTATATATACAGAAGCGGAGAAAAAGAAGGAAGTAGTAGTAGTAAGAGAAAGATATTTATACGGTGGAATGATGGCATTGTTAATGGGAATATTCGGTATGGTTAGATTAACCAAGAAGATGCCAAGAAACTTAACCGGAAATAACCAAACCGGTATGATTGTGGTTTCAAAAGAAGAGTATTTATCAATGGTTAATAAAATTGCTGAGCTTGAAGAGAAATGTAAAACTCTAAATGCTCAAGCGGTTTTCTCCATGGAAAAAGAAAAGATGTTAAACGCTGCGTTTCGTCGTATTGATGATCTTGAAACTCACTTGGCTGAAACCAACAAGGTAATAATAATAATAATTTTTTTTTAAATTTTATTTTACCACATTACTATTTTTTATTTACTTTTTTTTTATTTACTTCGAAAAATAGGCACTGGTTGAGACGGTGACCAGACAACATGAGATGATGGCTTGCATAGAGAAGAAAAAAAATAAAATGAAGGTAAATTATATTTTATTTATATTTATAAATATGGAAAATATCAACATACTTTAAAAAAGTTTATTTTTAATTTTTTGTAAATGTTTTTGTGGTTTTGCAGTTCTGCTTATTCTAAATTTATGGTCAGACTATGGAATGATGATAAAGATGGTGTTTTTTTCAACATTAAAGACTAATTTCTGGATAATTTTTTTTGTTAATATAGAAAATTATAAAAGAGAAATTATGTTTTTAACATCATCATTTGAATTAATTAGCTTTTTTACCATCAACTGAGTTCAGATTTGTTCCTCTTCATAACTGAAAAAACCCTAAGAGAGAGCAGAGAGATTCTTCTTCTTCTTCTTCCTATTTAAAGCATGAAAGATGCTTCTTCTTCTTCTGTAAACAAAAACAATCATATGATCATTATGATCATCATGATGATGATGAATATTATGATGATGATTTGTGAAGTAAATTATAGATTTTATAGGGTTTAAAGGCAAACAAACCTGGAGCTGAGCTAGTTCTTGACGATCAATATAAGCAAGTAACTCTTCTTGTTTCATCAAAGATTCATAAAGTGCCTGTAAAAAGTTCCAAATACCAAATGGGTTCTTTAAAAGTTTTAAACTTTGATCAAATTTTAGTTATTGTAACGGTTTAAATTGTACCTTCTTAGTAGCAATAAGCTCAGCTTCAAGAGCATCTACACGACAAACCGCAGCATTAAGCAATTCCTCTTTCTCACATGGCATCTCACATGGCTTTGATTGCAGAATCTCCATTTTTTCTTCAAGTTCACTTAGTTTCTTTAACACCAAAGCAAACAGATCAGCTTCTGAACTACTTAACTCTTCCTCTTTACTCTTCTCCACTTCACTTTCCATCAATGGAAGTCTTTTAACCACAGGATATGATAAAACTCCACGGAAAAATGTAACTACTGCCATAACTAACGCCGTGAGTGTTATCAGAATCCGAACTCGGAAGCTTTCAGAGTCTTTTCCGACATTAACAGACATTAAAGCTCCTGCAGAAAAGAGCCAAAAGTCTCAGGGGTTTAATCTTCTTGATACCTTAATTTCGCATAAGCGTAAAAAAACGTTACCTTTTGAAGCAACTCGGTTCATGTTAGAAGTGGGCTTCACCTTCCAGGTTGCGTCAACAGCTTTATCAACCATGGGAACATACTCATCATAACCTGCAAAACTACCCGCAAGACTCGTCTCTCCAGAACATGTCTTTGCCTATGTTTTATACATCAAGTTAGATACAAAAGTTACAAAGCCATAGATCAAGTTATATAGAGGAGAAAGTGAAATCTTGAAACCTCTTCGCGAACAGGAGTTAAGCGGAGATGAGAGTAATTCTTCGCTGCTTTTGGAGATACGACGATATCTTCAGCTTCTGAGCCTGATTCTGCTGTTGATGTATCACTTCCTTTTATCTGTTCATGAAGTAGAAAAGTGTTAAAATGACGATATGAAGCAGAAATCTTGAAGCTAAGATGAGTAATTTGTACCCAAGGATAAGATGGTTTTGCATAAGCAATGACTTTCCCTTCACTGTTCAGAACTTTCACAACTTGTTTCGCACGATGAGCCCCACCGTGAAGTACCATCTGCACAATTAGTAACCTTTAAAATCATATAAATGATCATATGGAAGCTTAGCTTAGGTTAACAAAGAGATAAGTAACCTTCAAGATCTCCGGGTTTTTCCAAGGTCCTTTATCAGAGAGCATACAACCACCTTGATCAGAACAAGTACATGTACCGCCCAAGAAATCAGGCAATTCGCTGTATCAAGTGATAACAAGTGAAAAGACACATAACTCATGCAACCCAAAACCATTAGAGTGTAGAAAAATGGATTGGGGATAAAGGTTTAGATCATCTATATATATACCTGGAATCGATGACCTCGAGCAATTTGCTTTGATACTTGTATCCGAGCACCTAAACCGAAACACCAGAAGCGAATTAATAAAGCCAGCTCTTTGCATAGAGGTTAGAACAAGGAAAATCTATAAGCTTTACATGAATTTTAGAAGTTGTTTTGGGGTCTAAAAAGCTTTTCACAGTGTTCCAAAGCATACGAAAACCAGTTCCTGCATTAATGATAAACATTTGGTGGAGAGTCTGCAAGAATTAAACCAAGATCAGCATTTCATGATTACAGAATCCTACCAAGAAATTACAAGACATGATTAACAAAAAACCTCAGGATAATTGTCTCCATCAATCTTCTGTAATCTTGTAATAAGCTCACGAGCAGACTTAGTAAAATTCTTCAACCCCTAAATTACACCAAGAACAAAAAAGGCATTAGCTACTACTAAACCATTGAATCAAAGAAGAAAACCTCCGAAGAAACTTAACTTACCACTCCTTGGACATCTAAAATGGTTGTGTTTGAATCAATATGTCTTTTTGCAGCAATTGTACAAGAAGGAAACTTGATCATAAAACTCCTCTCAAACTCCTTTACATGATATTTTATATATCGATCCATCGTTGTAACTTGCATCAGTTTATTTGGATCAACTTTGCCTAACCTTTCGATATACACAGGCCTCCCTTCTTTATCTACACTGTGATAACCATGTGGGTAATATCTCAGAACTTCACTAATCTCTTCAAACTCAAAATCCTATCGAAACAAAAGACAATAAGAATCATTTAGTTTAGTACAATGATCCAAAATCTTTTGTAGAAAACACAAAATTACCTGAATGATAGTGTCAGTACCAAATTCATTCCTCCATTGAATCATATCAGCCCACATGTTCTTCGCTTTCTCAATATCGAATTTTCTTGCTTTCAAGAACCTAAAATGGTCGAAAAATCGGGTTAACATTGTTCTGAAAAGTTAAGTGAAATTCATCAAATTGATAATAACCTTAACATCATGTGATAATCATCATGTTTATCAGGAAGTAATTCATCCATTATCAATGCTTGTCGAAACGAATCAACAGCTTGTAATTCTTCAACATCACGAACATCTTCAATGGAAACAGAACTAACTCTTCCATCACTTTTTCTTCTACCACTCTTTTTCTTAAGAGAATGTTTAAATTTTGTTGATGCATTTATAGCTTTCTTCTTCAATGAACCAATTCTTGTTCTTCTTTCATCTTCTGAATTCTCAAAATCTGATTTCCTTTCCTTTTTCTCATCACTGCTCAATATTCCTTCAAAACCTATTAATTACAAAATTAGGTTAATTTTCTTCACTAAATCAGCTAAATTACAATCATTCAATAACCAGAAATTGAGCCTCTGAAATTTCTTGAATGTACCCAAAAACCTAAACAGATCTCAGAGCTTAATGCTTAAGTTTCAGTGAAACCCTAGAAAAATCAAAACCCAGAAATCGCGATTAAAGAACAAAGAAGAAGCAGATCTGATAAACTTACATGGCATTGCGAATCGATCAACAGGACCTGACATCTTATTAGATTCTTCGCTCTTCACTAAACTCGACAAAAAAAACTCTTTTGTTTCTCAAATCTTTGAAAGGTAAAGTAGACGAAGAATCAATGCAGTAGCAAACACGAAACGATCTTCTTCTTGCGAATCTTCTTCTCGATTAAACAAGAATAAAAAGCCCTAATTTCGCTACAAAAATTAAATAGAAGGAACAAACTTTAAGAGAAAAAAAAGTGAACTCTGGAATTTTTCTGATTTCTTCACCTACAAAATAAAATAGCCCTCTTTTTTATTCACCTATAAATATTTATCGATAGCCCCTTTCATTTACACTTTATTTCAATTTTCACCCCCCATATTTTTATTATTTCCAATTTACTCCCATTCTCATTCAAATAAAATGGACTTTTGGAATTTTTTTTATTCTAAATTATAATATATATATCTCTATTTTTTTAAACGCATAATATATATCGCTATTGGTTATTGATATACTCATTATATGATATCACGCTTTGTAAATAAAATATAAATTAATTAATAATAAAATTATTATATCTTGAAAATACCAACAACAAGTCAACAAATAGTTTTGGTTAAAGGAAACGTAGTTGTACATTTACATCAGAAATCGAGGTTAATTCTTTACCAAACTATAATAAATGAATCGAATATAATTAATTTTTTTGTTTACCTTGAATAATTAATCAAACACAAGAATGGTGCAAATTTGTGTATAGTAAAAAAAAAATCTGACAAGATCTAACGGTCATTAATGACGTAGGTGACATTTTAACGGTCCTAGACTGTAACATCTCACCGACATAACGGACACTTAACGATGAGTCAACTAGTCAACGGTCGTTGGCCATTTGTTGTCGGAACTAATTTATTTTCCATCGTTTTTCACAAAATAATATTCCCCCAAAAATTGAATAAACCGCGATTAATTTATTAATTTAAAATTAATTAATTTATCAAAAAAGATGTAATTTGTTATTTTGTTTAAATATTTAAATATCGCTTTGATAAGTACCCCAATAATCAGCATCATCATCACCTTCATCATCATATTCATCTCCACCGTCCAATCTCACACCATTCCCTTCTCCACCGTCCGATTTAACTTCAGTTCTCTCCGTCTCTTCAGACTTCTCTGGCACCTCCTACACACCAAAAACGACACCGTTTTAACACTCGCAAAAAATTTAACAGATTCTGGCGCCAATTAACGGTCAAATTAATTAACGGTCAAATTTGAAGATCTTACATTTTCAGGCACATCAGTTACTTCTGCCTCTTCTAAATTCTCACCAGCAGTAGCTCCTTCTTCTTCTTCTTCGTCTCCTTCTTCGCCTTCTCCAGCCGCTGCAGCTTCTTCTTTAAGCTTTTTAATCACATTCTGGAAATGAATATGATCTGCAGAAACAACAATCAATAATCAAAACTTCAAAAAACGACGAAAAACTTCAAAAAACGACGAAAATCGATGGATCTAACGTTTTGAACGACTCAATAATGCATCATTTAGCTTCAATGGATGTCTCCTTTCTTCTAATTTAAACTTTAATTTGATCTGTTCACGCGATCGATCACTAAACAATTGTTGTACCATCGAAAGATTGCTCCCAAATTCACGAATTCCCTGTGAAAAAACCCGGAAAATCGTCAATTTTTCCTCCAAGCTTGCAATGATCGTTCAAAGACTTAAATTTGATCGAAATCTGAATCTAAGAACTTAATTTTACCTCATAGAAGAGTTCAGTATCTTGTTTAGACCATCGTGATCTAGCGGTTCGATTCATATGTGAATGATAATTTACAGGAGAATCCGGTTTAGCTCTGATAATTTCTTGATTTTCGCCTGATTCTAAACCGAAATCATCTTCGATATCGCCTTGTGGTTGTTCTTGAGCTTGCGTTGCAGCCGCTGCTCCTTTCGCTTCTTTTTTCTGTAGATCAACAAACACAATTAAACATCAAATTGATCAATATAATCTTGCTTCAATTTAAAGATCAAGAATCTTGATTTTACCTCTAACCATTCTTTATAATCTACAAGACGAAGCATATCTCTAAAAGGTAAGTATCTGATTTCATCATCTGGTGTTTCAAGCAATTCCTTCTCCACTAAACATCAGCAAAACAAAAAAAAAGACGAATCAATCAATCAATCAAATTGCATAAAATAGGCAAGATACTGAATTATACCGATTTGGTGTAAAAACTCCTACCTGTAAAAAATAGTTTTTAAAACCATGAACTTTGATAACCGAAAAGTTTAAATTTGAAATTTCGGTTAAAAACATGGTTATTAAAGTTTAAGATTTAAAAAACTTGGTTATCAAAGATCGGGTCTAAAAAACCATTTTAAAAGTTGGGGGTTTTTACACCAAATCAGCAGAATTCAAGGCCTATTTAACCATGTTCTCAATTATAAAGTTGCAGAAGTCTTACATGTTCTTCTCTGTCGACGAGTTGAATGTTTGAATTTCTTTTCCGGTTCTTCGCCAGATTTTGTTACTTCTTCATTGTTCTTCTTTCGCTTTCGACTACCTGCAGCTCCCTTCGATTTAACCGCTTTCTTTTCAGCTCGTGTAATTGTATCGTTACTTGTCGAATCATCGTGTTTATCATGTTCCCATTCACCAGAAACTTGCTCAGTCTCCATCTCCAAAACCTAAATTAAATGGATAATGAGTTCATATGACTACTTAACATCGAAATATTACGAAAAAAAACTCTTACCGTTTCTCCAGGGACTTGAGGGATATTGAGTTCATCACCAAAATCTTCATAAAAATCAGAATTGATATTGAAATCATTTCTTGATTCTTCATTAATCATGAATTCAGACTCTGTAGCCTCCATTGCGAAATAGCCAGTATTGTGTTCATCGTTAACAATATCGTTATGTTCTTCAATTACAGTTTCAATCAATCTAGGTTTTGGTTGAAATTTCCCAGTATGTTGTTCTACAAATACAAACATTGATTTTAACATATAAACAGAACTCAAAACCATAGGATATATATATCGATATTTCAGAGTTTAAAATAGGGAATATGGCATTTTAAACCCTAAACTATGTCCATTCGGTGGAAAAAACCCTCAATTTCCAAAATGTTTTTTTAAACCCTGAACTTTGATAACCATGTTTTTTAAACCCTACCAGATTTTTTAAATCTAAATTAAATTTTGAACATAAATTAGCCATAATTTCAAAGTTTAATTCCAGATTTCGGTTTAAAAAACTCGGTTATTAAAGTTTAGGGTTTAAAAACTATTTTGAAAGTTGAAGTTTTTTTTTTCACCAAATGAGTCTAAAATACCATATTCGCTTTAAAATACCGTATGCAGTGTTGCTTTCTTGTACAATATCAAGAGTTTCCATATCCAAATGACATTCTTCTCCCTATATCCAAACTCAAAACTTACAAATCAGTTTCAAATAAACCGAAAAAAATCGATGTTAAAGAAGACTATACTAACCACAGTTTCAGAAGAAACAAAATCGTTAAACATTGCAGACTCCTGTGTTTCAGGCACCTCTAAGTCATCACATTGTTTTTCACTCGATTCTACGTTAGTACAAGCGCGAAGAACATGTGGCTCGGGTTCTGGTTCGGGTTCTAGTACGGGCTCTGGTACGGTTTCTGGTACAGGTTCTGGCTCCATACCCCAAACAATCTGAAAATAAAAACTAAAAATCAATGTTGAAAGATTAAGTAACAAACTGATTCAAATTGAATTTTTTGGTTATACCTCTTGAGAAAATGTTTCGAAATTGGATTCATTTAAGGTTTGATTATCTGATTCAAGAGCAAAATAGAGTTCATAAGATTAAAACACATTTTGAAAACATTAGAAGAACATAATTGAGATTATAAAATTGGTTTAAAGGGGAAGTAACAAACTGTTGAAAAACGGTGAAGAACTTGTGCTTTCGTTTAAAGAATGTTGTGATGTTGAATGTTTTTTTGATGGACGTCGTTTAACTTTTGGTTTAAATCTTGCACCAGCTTTAGCTATTAACACACAAAAACAATCAAAAGTTACAGAATTAAGAAACAAAATTGAAGAAAAAATTAAAAGAAACAGATGAAAAAAACATATGAACTTACTTGTTGTAACTTGAGTTGAATGTTGATCATCAAAATCTAGATCCATTGACTCTAATTCTTGTTAAATTTAGATCAAAACTACATAGAAAAACAGATCTCAAGAGGGTAAATCACCAAATTGGAAAAAACTTTAGCTTTTTTTATTTAATCAAGCTTTGAAATTAGAACAAAAATTGGATAAAGCCGTTTTTGACGAACCCTAAGAAGATCTTAGCTATAAACTAAACCCAGAAGCAAAAACAATGGCCGATCTTAATCTACATATATACATAGACAAAGAAGACAGTCTTGTTAACAATGTAGCACATAAACCATACAAATTGAACAATTTATTCATGGGGGTTTTCGATTTTAAAGTCACTGTGAATAGAAAATCAACATCGATGTATCAAATTGGGGAAATTCAATCGGATTTTAAAAACCCAGAAATTAAAATCGGAAATTTGTGTACGAAATCGGGAAATTGAATCACCTGATATTGAACAACGGATATTCTAGGGTTTACGCAGTCGAAGAACACTCAAAGTTTGAAGATTGGCCGCAGGTTAAAGATAAATAAAAATTTGAGATTCAATAATAGTGGACGTGTGGCGTAGTGGTCTTACAGTTTCCTTTTTTGGTGTGTTCAGTTTTGATTGCGTGCTAGGGTTCGATTCCTCGCCTCTTCCCTCTACGTATATGTATATTATCTTAAAAATATGGGCTTCGTGAGTGGCCCATTTTAACGGGCCTAGTTAATAAAGGCTCAATATCAAATTGACACGTGGCCCACTCAAACCACACTCAGATTTTTTTTTTTATTAATTTTTAAAAAACAAAATTAATAAATAAGAATTAAACCGAATTAAACCGAACTAGAAAACCGTAAATAACCGTAAATTCTACTCGAAACCATAATTTTGTTTCTGTTAGTTTCTTCTCTCTTCCACATCTTTAGCGCTTACAAAATATCTCTCTACCTTCTCTCAAACTGCAAGATCGATCTCTTTACTCTTATTCAATTTGTGCTTTCCGCCATTGGTGAGTTTCTAGCGCTGTTTGCTTACACTTTTTTGTAGCTTCCTTGTTTTGGATTTTGATTTCTTTTGTCATCTCGCTAATCTTTTGTGTTCCAATTCGATTTTTTCTGTGTTTTTTTTTCTTCTATGATCTGATCTGGTAATCAATGAAATTCCCTTTAGATTTTGGGTTTCTGCTTTAATTTTGGTTCTTCAGTCTTTAATTCGTTAGGTCGAAGCTAACAATAAATTGATGTCGCAGAGAGTTTGAGCAATGGTGAAAGAAACTGAGTATTACGATATCTTAGGTGTTATAAGTGATGCGTCAGGAGCTGAAATCAAGAAGGCTTATTACATAAAAGTAATTTCCTCAGATCTTAATTTTTCTACAACCTTGATTCTAAATCTGTTCTTGTTTATAAACTTGTTTCTGTGTTTTGATTCTTTAGATTCAATTTCTTCTTGCAGGCAAGGCAAGTTCATCCAGATAAGAACCCTAATGATCCTCAAGCTGCTAAAAACTTTCAGGTCATTCAATAGATCATAGCATATAGATAATCAAACCTCTCTCTCTATAGATTTACAAGTTTGTAACATTCATAACATTGTAAATGAAGGTATTAGGTGAAGCTTATCAAGTTCTTAGTGATCCAGAGAAGCGAGCGGCTTACGACAAATATGGAAAAGAAGTTGTTCAACAGTAAGTTTCAGAGATTAACATTTACTTTGAATTTCACGTTTTGAAACTGTGGAGATTAAGATCTATATATCATATGATGTGATTGTTGTTGGTGAATTGTATGTTAATTGAATTGAATCTGTTACAGAGATGCAATGGTTGATCCTGCAGCTGTATTTGGTATGCTTTTCGGTAGCGAACTCTTTGAAGATTACATTGGAGAACTTGCTCTCCCTGCAATTGCATCACTTGATGCTGAGCTAGAATCATATGAGCCTGAAATTCGAAAACAAATGCTTCAAGAGAAGATCAAAGTACATTGCCGTTGTTTTTACAAAGTTTACGGTTTAAATTTAAGGTTTAGAGTTTGAGTTTGAGTTTGTTTTATCGGAAAATTGTGCAGGCTTTGCAGAAGGAAAGGGAAGATAAGGTTGCTGCGACATTGAAAATCAAACTCGAACCATTTGTTGAAGGAAAAACTGATGAGTTTATAACATGGGCTAACGCAGAGGCAAAACGGCTTTCGAAAGCTGGTAATCTAATCATTTTCATTAGTTTCCTCCATGAATTTGAATCTTTAAATGTACAAATTTTGTCAATTATACAAATGAAATCAACTAGAATACGAATCTTTGATTCATAACAATGATAAATCTTTGTGAAACTCGTTATGTTCAGGTTTTGGTGAGGCAATGTTGCATACAATTGGTTACATTTACACTAGAAAAGCTGCAAAAGAGCTTGGTAAAGACATACGTTACATGAAAGTACCGTTTTTAGCTGAATGGGTTCGTAACAAAGGTCATCAAATCAAGTCTCAAGTCACTGCTGCTTCAGGTAATAACAAAATCGAAATCTTGAATCGAAAACTCGAAAAAATTCGCTGATTTTTGGAATAATTTTTGTTAGGTGCGGTTTCATTACTTCAAATGCAATATGAAGTGAGCAAACTAAATCAACAACCAGGAGAGAACAAAGAAGACCATATTCAAAAAGCTCTTGAAGCTAAAAAAGATGCAATGCTTCAATCTCTTTGGAAAATCAATGTTCTTGATATCGAATCCACCTTATCTCACGTCTGCGAATCGGTAATACATAGATGGGAATATGATATTTTAGGTCCTGAATTATCTCTATTTGGTGAAAAAAACTCTTCAACTTTGAAAATGGTTTTTTAAACCCTAAATTTTGATAATCGAGTTTTTTAAATCTTACCAAGTTTTTTGAATCAAAATTAAACTTTGAACATAAAATTAACCATAATTGTAAGTTTAACCACAAAACATAATCTAAAGTTGGATGCATTATACTATAATTTCAATTTAAATTTGAGATTTTGGTTTAAAAAACTTGGTTATTAAGGTTTAGAAAACCCGATTATCAAAATTTCCGGGTTTAAAAAACTATTTTGAAAGTTGAGGGTCTATTTCACTATTGGAGATAGTTTGGGGTAATTTTCCTCATATATCCATTGTAAACTATGATGATCTTGTGTTATATATCCATCGTAATGAATCTTGTGATTGTTTTGTGTATAGGTTCTTAAAGATCCAAGTGTTTCTAAAGATGTTCTTAAAGCTAGAGCTAAAGGGTTAAGAAAGCTTGGTAACATTTTTCAGGTAACAAAACTAACCAAAATTTAACGATTTCATATAGAAATTTGATGATAAAAACATACAAAATCATGGAATAATTCGAAAATTCGTCGTTTCTGTGGTTTTGCAGGGTAGTAAGAAAGCATACTCTAGAGAAAACAGTTTACGCCATGAAGAAGCCGCCGTTAAACTTGACGCCGATGCCGGAGCTTCCTCCAAGCCGGCGGCTTAAAATCAGCTAAACCCGTGTTCGAATCCCAGCTCTGGTATGAAAATTGTGTTTTGTTTTATTTTATTTTTTCTTCACATTGTTTTGTTTTCTATATATATGTAGTATTGTAACGATTATATGTTAACTTATACAGTACTCTTTAATTCGTAACATTTTAGAATAAGGGATATTACATTTTTTATATATAAACATATTTTATAATTTATGGATTTTAAAATTATGCAGAATCGTGAAACTGCAATTCGACAGTCTTTTATTGGTTTAATAATCCTTGTCACATAATTTTATATATCTGCGATCTTGTAGTCATAACTCATAATAATATAAATTAATTTGTATATTATATGTTTAATTTTCATTTTAATTTAATGTTGTAATTAGATTCGTTCCTCTTCTTCCGTGTGAAGGCTTCACAAAACTCCAGGTGGCGTATCATATAAGATAACTGACAGACACTTTTTTGTATTTTATAATTTAACCCCTCTAGTTTTATAAATTTTTAATTTCGCCTTCTAATTTTTTAGTTATATATATGGCCCCATTAAACGACGTCACTTCGAAAAGTTGCCGGTTAATTATTCGTTCCTCTTCTCTGCTTGTTCTTTAGTGTGATGTGGCACCATTCTCCGTACGTCACTTCATTCCGTTAACTTTGACGCCGTCATAATTCTAAACCAAACCGGTTCAATCATATTCTAAACCAATCCGGTTCAATCATATTCTAAATCAAACCGGTTCAATCATATTCTAAACCAATCCGGTTCAATCATATTCTAAACCAATCCGGTTCAATCATATTCTAAACCAATCCGGTTCAATCATATCTAATCGTATGTATGATACTGTATATTACAAAACCAATATATTTAACGAAAATTAATAGTGATAACCGAAATTGATCGATATCGATTTGGTTTGATTCGGTTTGGCTTGGTTTGGTTTGGTTTGATTTGGATGTGGTTCGGTTTGGTTGATATAGTAGTCGACTAACGGCGTTAAATAAACCGTCTGAAAAGACTTGTATTCTTCTCTTTCCCTCTCTTCTCTCTCTCTCTACGAAAGAAGGAACAAAGCAAAGCCTAGCAGTGCTTCTTTTTCTTCCTTTCTCACTCTAAGAGACTCAACGCTCTCTCTCTCTCTCTCTCTCTCTCTCTCTCTCTCTCTCTCTATCTGTGAAACTGTCGTCTTCGTATTCTCCGGAGACGTTTAAGGACTCTTGTGTACAGGTTCGATGTTCGTGACTCTCTTATCATCTGATTTGGTTTGTGTTTATTATTAGTCGCCTTGTTTCTTGTTCGGTTATCGAGTTTAGGGTTTTTGTTTCGAGTTTGGATCATATCAGCATGATTGCAGGTTTTCTGGCTCCAATCTCGGATCTGTTTAATGTTAGCTATACTACTTGTCTCCGATTTAATTACTATTTTTGGTTTCGTGAATATATTTGTTCGGATTTTCTTCGTGAAGATATTCATAGAAGTTCAGTGATCTAAAATCTAGTGAGCAGCAGATAGGTTGATATGATTCTTTTTCATTTGTGATTTCTTCGTACTGTTACTTTGTTACCATTATTGTATTTTCTGGATGATTGGTAAGCTCTCAGATATCCTATCCATGGTGCTTTAGACGAGGAATCGTGTTTGTCTGACTCTGTAAATAGTTGGATTTTGTCTGGCTTTTCAGCTGCTGATACAGACCATTAGGGTTTATTAGTTGATTTGGATTCAATTTCTGGATCTTTGTTTATTTCTAGCTGACTTTTTTCTGCTTTTGTTGTGTTGGAAAGGTTGTAGCAAAGAAAAGGATTGTTGCTCTGTATCTTACTGAGGTTTCATTCGCCAGAGAATTTAAGCACTGTCTCTGCATAGTGCTTACTAGTTTCAGAGTTCAGTTATGGGGAATGCTTGTTGTGTTGCTGCTCGAGACAAAATGGTCGTGCCTAATACATCAGCTGGTGAGAATTTTCGAAGGAGCAATGTTAGACATTCCCCAACTTGGAGTTTCCGGTGGGATAATAATAGAGGACGAGTAGCTGGTGAAGAAACCTCTCTCAGTTGGTTATCTGATGGTATTAGTCGAAACGATGGATCTGATATCAAACTCGAGTCTGCATTTGTATCTTCCGAAGGATCCCCTTTGGACAGTTTTCGAACACATACGCTGCAAAAATCTCCCGCTTCAGGTAAATAATATAAGGATGCTTGGGAATGGTTACATTAGAATATTTCTTGGTGTTACTCACTTTGGGACGTTAGAGTATTTTGTGGAAGATGCTTGTCTGTATTTGTTGACAAGCAATTTCTGTTTGCCTCTTGGCTCGTTTCTTCATTTGTATTGATCTCTATCTCTTATGATGCTCATAAATATTGTGGCAGATATATCTTTTCCGAGAAATACTTTCATGGATACCGTCTTGGAACAGGTAAAGCGTGTTTCACCAGTAGCTAACTTTTCCAATCTCTTATAAGTTTACCTTTGCTGATACATAACCTCTCTTTTGCTTTTCTATGTATTACACAGAAAGCAAAGGGTTCAACAGAGTCTGCAGCACCATCATATCCATCTCCTGTACAATTTGCTTCTCAACCATCATCATTCTCAGTGTCACCATTATCGTCCCAAAGCTACTTGCAGCCTGCAAGTTCATCGACACTTAAATTCGCACATCGCCCTCGTCTATCAAAGCAAGCCTCAGATAGTCAACTATATGGAGTCAACTCTCCATATAGAAACTCATCAACTGAAGAGAAACTGGGAACTCATTGGAGATATGAATCTTCTCAATGTGGGCCATCTGAGGGTTGGTCCATGAATGCCTTCTCTGAAATGATGTCGAATTCTTGCAACGACTCTTGGTCTTACGATAACGATTCATTTGGGCTTCAACGTGACAAAATAGACAATCATCAGCAGCAAACCTGTGGTGCTTGCTCGAGACCTTTGTCAGATAGATCCTTATGGAGTAGTCGAAAGATCGCCACCACCAACGAGCTCTCTGTAGCCGCAATTCTAGCTTGTGGGCATGTTTACCATGCTGATTGTTTAGAGCAGATGACACCAGAATTCAACAAATTCGACCCTTCATGTCCTATCTGTACATTAGGTGAGAAGAAAACAATGAAGCTATCAGAGAAAGCGTTGAAAGCAGAAATGGATTTAAAAGCTAGATACAACAAAAGACTCAGAAGCCGTGTAATGGACAGCGATTTCGAGTGCGATGACTTCGTCATGTTTGATCATAACAACAGTCACAGAACAGCTGCAAGTAAAAGCCCTAAACTTGTCTCGAGTTCAAGCGTTAAAAGCTATTCCCCAAAGCCTTTCTTTGCAAGACACTTCTCCTTTGGTTCCAGAAGTAACTGTAAATCCCCTAAAGAGAATCTTCCTGTTAAAAAGAAAACCTTCTTCTGGACCAAATCCAGCAAAATATAAACCTGTAAGCCTCTCTCTCCTTCTCTCTCTCTCTAACACCTTCATCTCTCTCTATATATGATGTTATAGTTAGGAATGTGATAGGGATAGAAAAGGAATTAATCCACATTACCTCAGCTTCTATGCATTTTAAATAGAATGGATCATGTTAAAGAAGAGAATTGGGAATTGGAATTTGGTAGGATACTCAGTTTATAAACCCTAAAGATTATATTTTGATCAGCTTCAACAAAGAAGAAAGAGTTTCTTGAGAGTTATTGTTTTGGTTCTTATCACAATGTCGTTGTTATTGTTGGTGTTTCAGATTCTGCGTTCTCTGTACTGTTTGGAACATAGATCTCGACACCAAAACCGGTCCGGTACAGTGGTGGTACAATTCAAATTAAATCAGGTTCTTGTTGTTTTCTACACTCTCATAAAAAGGTAAACACAAATTTGTCTCTGTCCAGTTTTTCAATCTCTTAAATTATCACTAGATTTTCCACACATGTAAAGCTTATAAAACTTAGAATACAACATTGAAAAAAAACCAAAAATTTGACTTATTATTCTATCTCTGCATAGGTCTGAATTATCCTGATTGGATAATATTGTTGTATAGATAATGTATTGTTTGGATTGAGTAAACTAATAAACTCTTAGAACATTACAGACATGATCCTCTAAGTCTACACGTGGCTAACCATTATGCATGTTACTGCCACGTGTCATGATCATGCACTGGAATAAAATACACATAATGTATGCACTTAGCTTTGATATGGCGAATCTAAGAGATGAACATGGAAACCAAATCTATCTTACAGATCAAAATGGTTATCCAGCTCAGCTTGTTAATGAATATGGTGAAGCTATGCATCTCACTGGTGTAGCTACCAAAACTCCACATCTTAAAGAATCCACCTACACCGGTCCACACCCTATAACTGCTCCGGTTACTACCACTAATACTCCTTACCATGCTCAACCTATAACCACCGTGACCGGGGAAGCAAGTCAGCAACTACATCGTGACCCTGTTGAAGTCTATGATCTTCACTGGTCTGGTAGCTCCTCTAGCTTGGTAAGACTAATAAGTATATACTAAGAGCATCCTTAATGGAGATTCGAGAAGATTTCCAAATTTTGGATCTTCTCTCTCATCGTCCTTCGTTGTCTGTTCACGATCAAACAAAAAAAAAAAAATTTTACAAAAAAGTTTGGAGATCCTTTAGGATCTCCAGGTGCGGATGCTCTAAGGTTATCTTCAAACAAAATCTTTAGGAACAAGAGTTTCTCTCTCCTGTTCCTAAAGATTTTGTGAAGAAAAGTTTTTTTTTGTTAAATAAAGATTGGAGACCTAAATCATGGGTGATGTCCTAAGGTTTTGAATTAGTGGGGATGCTCTAATTTTTAAAAAAATTAATTATTTTGTAGAAATTTAGGTGTTTTTCCATAGTTATTATTGAAGATTAAATAAAAAACTACTAATAAAAAATCAAGTATTTTTTGAAACAAAAAATAATCCTAAAAATAAAAATCAAGTTTTGTGTAACTGAGTATATATTAAGGTTTTGAATCGTGACAGTAGAATATGCCGATTTAATTTAATTTAATGTATTTGGTTCGGAGGATGATGGTGAAGGAGGACATGTAACGGATAAAATTAAGTTGAAGTTAAGAGGTAACAAGCACAAGAAAGAGGGTCGCGACCATGAACAATCGGCCGCGACCACAACTGCGACCGGGTCGGTTCAAGAACCACACGAGAAAAAGAGTATCTTTTACAAAATTAAAGAGAAGTTTTCAAGTCACCATCATAACAAGCCATGAAATGTACCATATTGTTGTATTTTGCATTAAATTAAAATATATTATTAAGTAGAATATCGAATCGGAACCGAGTTTGGGAATCTGATGCCGATCTAACGGCTGATATTGCATAATCCTCTTTTTTTAATCCAACGGCTGATATTGTATAATCTTGTTCTATGTTTAAATACTACGGTGTTTATTATCTTGGCGTTTTGTATCTTTCCCTCTTCAGTGCAAATGTTAGCTCAGTCGCAGGTCTTCTTCAAGTCGTTCGATCTGATACCGCCGTCTTCTACGGCGTTGCGGTCTTTGTCTTGTTCTCTTCGTTTCTCTTCTTCGTATAGAACGGATTGCTTTCCCTTTCTATCTTCTTCTGCAATTGCTGATTCGGTCTCCCGACGCCGAATGTCGATTGCAATGGCTTCGAATTCGAATCGTCGTGATTTAAGAGACGCGTTTATCTCGGACCTGAGTGTTTCTGAGTTGGATCGATTCGTTTCTGTAGGGAATGCGCTTGCTGATGCTTCTGGTGAGGTTATCAGAAAGTATTTCCGGAAGAAATTCGACATCGTCGAAAAAGTTGATTTGAGTAAGTCCGTGGATAACTACTTATGTATAGTTGAGCTCCACTCATTTTGGTAGCTTATTAAGCTTATTTAGGAATCGAGTCATATGGGAAGTCACTGGTGATTGAGTACCAACTGTTAGGTGAAATTCTGGCAATTTCTGTTCCAATTTCTGACCCCTCGAAGATATGAAAGAGTTTATGATTCCAACTTTGAATTATATTTCTTAGAAATTGTATTGCATTCGGAGTTTATTTTTATGCAACGAGTTGGATTTTTGGCGCTTAACGAGTTCGACAACAATTTAAGGATCTTCAATTTGATTACTGTACCAATCTCGTGGTGTTTTGTTATGTAACTGGACTATCCTCGTCAACTAGAGTATTTAGAACCTTTCACTCTTTTTACTTTTGGAAGTCTGACGTCTATTCATATTTTCCTGATTTGAATCTTGTATAGGTCCTGTTACAATTGCTGATCAAATGGCTGAAGAGGCAATGGTATCGATTATATTCCAGAATTTCCCTTCTCATGCTATGTGAGTTTCCACAAGGATTTAGCTGTGAATTTTCGTCCTTTAAGATACAGACACATGGCTGCTCTCTTTCCCTGGGGATTTAGTAGATGTTTAGATAACAATCTGCAGTGTTGTATCTGCTTCTGTGCCATTTATCGTTATTCACATTGTAGATACGGTGAGGAAAAGGGCTGGAGATGTAAAGAGGAATCTGCAGATTTTGTCTGGGTTTTGGACCCAATTGACGGAACAAAGAGCTTTATAACAGGTATAGTCTTTGTTCTTATCTTTTTCAGTTTAACTGTCTTGTCTTATCAAGAGTTTTAGAATATAATATTGTTCTCAATTGCTCCATTTCAGGGAAACCTGTGTTTGGTACGTTGATAGCTCTGCTCTACCAAGGTAAACCGGTAAGCTCACCAGAATCTCTTGTTGTTTGCAAGCTTCTCATGTTTGCAGTAGACATTGTAAGAACATTCTACGATCAAATCAAGAACTCATTATGCCTACCATGGAATCTATTTTGTGATAATTCTGGTGGCGTTTAAGAGTGCATAATTTCTGACAGTGTCTAAGAACGTTTATGATTTTGAGGAATTGCATTTCTTGCTTACTAATCTTGTTTTCCCTGTCAGATTCTAGGCCTAATCGATCAGCCTATTCTAAAAGAGAGATGGGTGGGAATGACCGGAAGAAAAACTAACTTGAATGGAGAAGAGGTCTCAACACGGTCTTGCACAAAATTATCACAAGCATATCTGTAAGTTTGCGTTCACTGTATCATCAACAGGGTCTTTTAATGTAGTCAGCTCTATAGGAACCTAAAATCATGTGATGCCTTTTTACATCCTAGCCTGCTTGAAGCAAGCGCATCCTTGATAAATTTCTCACAATTTTTTCGCTTCTAAATTTTTACTTTTCAGATACACCACTAGCCCACATCTTTTCAGTGCAGAGGCAGAAAAGGCATTTGCTCGAGTTAGAGACAAGGTCCTTTTTATGTTTTTTACATAGCCTTAGTTAATATCTTTGTCGTTTATACAATTTGCAAATGAAACCTAAGCTGTAGTTCCCTTGTGTCTTGTGAAATTTTATTTTAACAGGTGAAAATGCCACTATATGGCTGTGATTGTTATGCTTACGCCCTCCTAGCTTCCGGATTTGTTGATCTTGTCATTGAATCCGGTCTAAAGGTAAATATTCATTTCATATCAGAAGGAAATACCTCATTGTATTAGTTTTAAGCTCACACTACTCTCTATTCACACATCCTACTAACTAAAGTCGATGCCTATTCTCCACTAGCCATACGATTTCCTTGCTCTGGTCCCCGTCATAGAAGGAGCCGGAGGTACCATAACCGATTGGAACGGTGAACAACTGCTGTGGGAAGCTTCACCCATTGCAAATGCTACAAGTATATTCAACACTCAACAAAACTCTCTTCCTTCTTCTCTTCATATTTCTTCAGAAACTGTAGAGTTAAACCTCTAAATATCGAAATATTCATCCTTGTTCTTTTTTTATTACAGGTTTTAATGTTGTAGCAGCAGGAGATCCAAACATTCATCAGCAAGCTTTGGAGTCACTTGAGTGGCATTAATAAATTAGTTTTGGTACGTTTGTCTCAGCTATTGCTTACTTATCTTCTATAGTTTCTCTGCTTTCTTCTGGACGATCACTAGTGATCGCTTTGCACTTATTTATCTGTTTAATTTATACAATCTGATATTTCTAGATCTTGTTTTATACATTCGATTTTGATGAAAATCGAAACATAGATAGCCAATGTTATTATTATAATTCTGGTTAGAGAGGTTCAGTTTAAGTTCTTGAAATAGGAGGGTAAACGAAACCGGAGTTGTTTTAATTTTGGCTTAATGTCAAAATTATCAAAATTACAGATTTAGCAGTTTGCTAAAAATAAACCATTGAATATGATTAATACTCATATATCCTCCACCAATTACAGCTTACTCCAAAACTAGCCTCACATATAACAATTAACCTTTTGCTCTCTTTCATGACCTTTTTTTCTCCCTCTTTTCTTCAACCACAAGCTTCCCAACAAATTCTTCATTTCATTCCTTCTTATCTTTGTTTCCCTCTTCCTTCTCTCTTCTCTCTCTCCCCCCAATCAGGAGGGATGGAGATAAGAAAGAAATCAAACAACAATTGCACGATCTTCGTCTTTGTTTCTTCTCCCATGTCTCTCCTCCTCCTTACTCTTTTCCTTTTCCTCTCAGGTACCGCCTTTTCGGCAGCACCTCCTGCTGCTCCTGGTTTTAAACCAGCAGATGATATTCTCATTGATTGTGGAAGCAAATCATCAACAAAAATCCCTGATGGAAGATCATTCAAGAGTGACCAAGAGACGATCCAATACATCGAAGCTAAAGACGATATTCAGGTCTCGGCTCCTCCTTCGGATAAGGTACCGTCTCCTATCTACCTAACTGCAAGAATCTTCCGTGAAGAAGCCATCTACAAATTCCATTTAACCCAACCTGGATTTCATTGGGTTCGTCTTCATCTATTTGCCTTCCCTAACGACAAGTTTGATCTCGAACAAGCAACTTTCTCTGTTTTAACAGAGAAATATGTCTTGCTTCATAACTTCAGAATAAGTAACGACAACAAAAACGGTTCTGAACCTTCTGTTGTTCAAAAGGAGTACCTCGTCAACATGACCGATGCTCAATTCTCCCTCAGATTCAAACCGATGAGAAGCTCCGCTGCGTTTATCAACGCTATCGAAGTTGTCTCAGCTCCAGATGAACTTATCTCTGATGCAGGAACAGCTCTTTTCCCTGTCAATAGCTTCACCGGTTTGTCTGAATATGCCTACCAGTCCGTTTACCGAGTCAACGTCGGCGGTCCCTTGATCACAGCTCAAAATGACACACTAGGAAGAACCTGGATTCCAGACAAGGAGTTCTTAAAAGACCCCAACCTAGCTAAAGACGTGATGACAACACCTTCAGCAATCAAATACCCTAAAGGAGTTACACCATTGATCGCTCCTCAAACGGTTTACGCAACAGCGGCAGAGATGGCTGATTCTCACACCATAGATCCTAACTTCAACGTCACCTGGAACTTCCCATCAAACCCATCATTTAACTACCTTGTCCGGCTTCATTTCTGTGACATCGTCAGCAAATCAATGAATGACTTATACTTCAATGTATACGTCAATGGGAAAACCGCCATTTCTGGTCTGGATTTATCCACTGTTGCAGGCAATCTAGCATCTCCATTCTACAAAGACATTGTAGTAAACTCAACAGTTATGGGTCCTGAACTCCAAGTCCAGATTGGTCCAATGGGAGAAGACACAGGAACCAACAACGCCATCTTAAACGGTGTTGAGATTCTGAAAATGAGCAATGCTGTTAACAGCTTAGACGGTGAGTTCGGAGTTGACGGTAGAACCATCGGTATGGGGAAACATGGTATGGTTGCAACCGCTGGTTTCGTTATGATGTTTGGAGCTTTCATTGGTCTTGGAGCTATGGTTTATCGATGGAAAAAGAGACCACAAGATTGGCAAAAACGAAACAGTTTCTCTTCTTGGTTACTTCCAATCCACGCCGGAGACAGTACTTTCATGACCAGTAAAGGTGGTTCTCAAAAATCAAACTTTTACTCCTCCACACTTGGCCTCGGTCGTTACTTCTCCCTCTCAGAGCTACAAGACGCTACAAAGAACTTCGAAGCCTCTCAAATCATCGGTGTCGGAGGATTCGGTAACGTCTACATCGGAACTTTAGACGATGGAACCAAAGTCGCTGTTAAACGAGGTAATCCACAATCTGAACAAGGAATCACAGAGTTTCAAACTGAAATTCAGATGCTTTCTAAGCTCAGACACAGACATTTAGTGTCTTTAATCGGATACTGTGACGAAAACTCAGAGATGATCTTAGTCTACGAGTTTATGTCCAATGGTCCATTCAGAGATCATCTCTACGGCAAAAACCTAGCTCCTCTAACATGGAAACAACGGCTAGAGATCTGTATCGGTTCAGCTCGTGGACTTCATTACTTACACACCGGTACAGCTCAAGGAATCATTCACCGTGACGTTAAATCAACCAATATTCTCCTAGACGATGCTTTAGTAGCTAAAGTCGCTGACTTTGGTTTATCTAAAGATGTTGCCTTTGGACAAAACCATGTCAGTACAGCAGTTAAAGGAAGTTTCGGTTACTTAGATCCTGAATACTTCAGGAGACAACAATTAACTGATAAATCCGATGTTTATTCCTTTGGTGTTGTTCTTCTAGAAGCTTTATGTGCAAGACCAGCCATTAATCCACAGCTTCCAAGAGAACAAGTTAACTTAGCTGAATGGGCAATGCAATGGAAACGTAAAGGACTTTTAGAAAAAATCATTGATCCACATTTGGCGGGAACAATAAACCCAGAATCTATGAAGAAATTTGCAGAAGCTGCAGAGAAATGTTTAGAAGATTATGGTGTTGATAGACCAACAATGGGAGATGTTCTTTGGAACTTAGAATATGCTTTACAGCTTCAAGAAGCTTTTTCAGCAGGTAAAGAAGCTGAAGAAACTGAAAC
>KE152391.1:125752-138025 GCA_000411095.1 Aethionema arabicum | reverse complement strand
ATGTGTGTGTGTGTGTGTGTTTATGGCATTAAGATTCTATATCTATATATATATTTATAATGTAATACTTAATTTTTTCAATATTTTGTATAGATTTTGAAGGTAAATTTTAATTTTTTTTTTCTTTTTTAGGTAAAATTTTTAAATATTTTTTTTTTCATTAATCCTTCCAAAAAAATATGTAAAAACAATTGAAACTAAAATCAAAAGATGAGTTATTAAATAAATAAAAAAGGGTCAAAAAAGACAAGTAAAAAGTAAGTTATTGCTGAGTGGGCAATATCAGGCGTTTTTTCTTTCCCTCCTTAGCTGACGTGTACAATCTACTGTCTTCATTCTCTTTATCCTTTCTCGTCTTTTTTAAATCCCCTTCTTTTTTCTTTATATTTACGATAGTGCCATCCCTTACACGACTTGTTCTTTCTTTACCGTAGTCCGCGAGTCATGTGATAATTTCTCATGGTGTTTTAACTTCATATCATCGTAAGTATTTTTCCCTCACTTTCCCGAGAAAATTTTCTGCTTCTTCGAGATTCTCTCCTAATCTCCTTCAGATGCCCAAACAAAAGGCTCAAAGGAAGCAAGTCAGGTCCTATAAACTCAAACATATCAACAGGACGATTCAAGGTATGTCTGTATGTTTGTGTTCATCTTCTTCTTCTTTTTTCGATTCTAGTAACCTTAATTTTTTTCCCGGGAAAATTCTATTACTGTTTAGTTTTCTTTTGAACCATACCGAAATTCGAGGGAATTCTTGTATCTTTTTTTGTTTCGTTAATGTAAATTCAAAGGGAATCGTTCGCTATGGTTTTCGCTTAAAGAAGGAGACTCTGTGATGATGCGGCCATCGGAGCCTGGGAAACCGTCGTATGTAGCTAGGGTTGAGGCGATTGAATCGGACGCGCGTGGATCGGAGGCGAAAGTTCGTGTGAGATGGTATTATCGTCCTGAGGAATCTATTGGAGGAAGGAGACTCTTCCATGGAGCTAAAGAAGTCTTCCTCTCGGATCACTACGACTTGCAAAGCTCCGATACGATTGAAGGGAAGTGTACTGTCCACAGTTTCAATAGTTACATAAAGCTTGACGCCGTCGGAAACGACGATTTCTTCTGTCGTTTTGAGTACAATTCTACCACCGGAGCTTTTAATCCTGACAGAGTTGCTGTGTATGTATCTCTGAATATCTCTGTTACAAATCGAATGATTTACAGTTCTTAATTCATGATTTGTTTGATTGAATTTAGACTTTGAAGCTATTAGTGTGATGTTGAAGACATTGACTATTACATAACCTTGACAATGATTTACAGTACAATCTAAGTTGTTTCATGAAATTGATGCTGCAATGTGAAGTAATTAGCTTAATGACAGATGCTAAGTTGTTTTCTTGGAGTTGCAATCTAAATTGATTTTGGTTTTGGCAGATTCTGCAAGTGTGAGATGCCATATAACCCTGATGACTTGATGGTTCAATGTGAGGATTGTTCTGAGTGGTAAGTGTTCAGTTATTCCTTGATTTACTCTAGAAAAGCTAATCATGATTTTTTAATCTTGACACATTAGCTGGAACTAAGATCAAGATGGTTTTCGATGAATTGCATATAGTAATCAAATCTTGGTTTCATAATTGACAATTATCTCCATATATATTAGCTAGCCCTCCATGGTTTGGGAGCTCATGCTACATGATAATATGATAACTTTGATGGATTGAAACAAGTGAGCCAATAATCTAATACTCTAGCTGAACAAGTGATCTAGATCCTCATGTAGAATTAATGGACGAAACGCTGTAAATCGTAAAATTTCTGATAGATTTGTTGTCAAGATCAGGCTCTCTTAAGTATCTAGCTTTCGGTTTTGAGATCTGTTAAATTGGTATAGTTCTTCTACTCATGCTGTTGTTCTTTAATCTGAAACAAGAAAACAAATGATTCAAGTCACTTTAAGTCTTTAACAGATCTTACTTTCTTGATCTTGGAACTTATAAATAAGCATAAACTCTTCTGTTTTTAACTTTCATAAAGATGTTTGTTTTGTGGTGAATTGCTTTGTTTAAACTATTGAATTGAATTTAACAGCAAACTAACATTGGTTCAGGTTTCATCCTTCTTGTATAGGAACGACAATAGAAGAAGCTAAAAGACTTGATCACTTCTTCTGCCAAGAATGCTCTCCTCAACAATGGAACTTGCACAATTCTCATTCTCCATCTAAAAAGGTACCTTTAACTTATACCCTTTCCAATTCCGGTTTACTTTGGGTGGTTAACCCTAAACCGGTCTCTTAATGTTACAATACAAGACAACTCTTTTGATGTTTCGGTTCTTAAACAAACAGGTGAACGCAAAACGTAGCTTGGAGCTGGAGGTAGCTAAGACGAAGAACAATAAACACACCAAACGAGTCGGTTAACATATAAACAAAAGCCTTAAAACTAATATTTATATAATATGTGAACCATTTCTATAGACTATAGCTTTATTTATTTCTTTAGGAATCTTTGGTTTGATTGTTGAGTTTGTTTGGTGTATAATCTTAATGTATAGTCTATAGTTTCACCTCCTTTACTTGGTCACATAACTCACATACATTTATCACTAAAATGGTTTGTTTATTATTTATGTGATGCTTGTATTTTGTCGAATTAACAAATACAAAACAAAAATAAATTTCTTTATTTTAAAGATCTAAACAAAAATATTAATATTCCGACAAAAAAAAAATTAATATATGATTTCATTTTATGAATAAATTGAGAATAGACAAATATTTGTCACCTAACCAACATTCCACGTTTGTCGCGAGAGAGGAGAAAATAAAATCTATTTTTCTATAACACGACAGGGCGTTACAAGTCAATCTTATCAAAGCCCACTAAGATATGTCCACGTGCTGGAATTTTATTGGTTTTGAGCTTTTCCTCTTCAATAAGTTAGCTATTAAATACCGAAAATATCCCCCGTCTTATCTTTTAGTTAAAGAAACCGTCAAATAGCGAGTCCAATCTGAAATTGACAGCTGGCGTCTATACATACACTTATACAATTTACGTTGCGTGTGTATAGATGCTTTCCCAACCCCCTTATCTTTTAGGGTTCTATATCAATCCCCCTTTCCTCTCTCAATTTTCACAATTCAATCGAAATGAAATTCATGGATACAAGGTTTTCTTTCTCCGTTTTGGTTTTGTTTTTGTTTCTGGTCTCTGTTTCGTCGGGGATTTTACCTGAGACGACGTCTGATGTCAACGATGGAGATGATGTTGTGATCCGTCAGGTTGTTGATGGATCTGAGCCTAACGTTTTGTCAGCGAAGGATCATTTTTCGTTGTTTAAGAAGAAATTCGGGAAGGTTTATGGTTCTATTGAGGAGCATGATTATAGGTTTTCGGTTTTTAACTCAAATCTCAGGCGAGCAAAGCGTCACCAGAAAATGGATCCGTCGGCGCGTCATGGCGTTACACAGTTCTCGGATTTGACTGCGGCGGAATTCAGGAAGAAGCATTTGGGGGTTAAGAGTGGTTTTAAGCTTCCTAAGGACGCTAATAAAGCTCCTATTCTCCCTACCGAAAATCTCCCTGAGGAATTTGATTGGAGAGATCGCGGCGCTGTGACTCCCGTCAAAAACCAGGTATCGATTGCACTCATGATGTTTTGTGTGATTTAATCAACAGCGTCTCTCTTTATCGTTGATAAATTTCCATTTTATACGTTTCCAATGGCGTAAATGGATGATTATGAGCGACTTTAATAAATGATTGGATCATGTCTACGATTTGGTTTCTTTTGATTACGCTAATCCTCGTGTGCTATTAGGGATCTTGTGGTTCTTGCTGGAGTTTCAGCGCCACCGGAGCTTTGGAAGGCGCTAACTTCCTTTCTACCGGCAAACTCGTCAGCCTCAGCGAACAGCAGCTTGTGGACTGTGATCATGAGGTTTGACTTCTATTTCATATCTTCGATTCAGAGTTTCTTTGACCTTTGAATTCGTAGAATTTCATTCTCATATTTGAGTTCTGATGACATTCAATCTAGAGAATTAAAAAATCTGAAAACCAGAATACATCTGTTTTATCTTTACATTGATCATTTTTTCATATGATTTCCAAGTTGTTCATAGTTTTCTTCTGAGTATCTCAACTATGTTTAGATGATTCACATGATAAAACTTAGTACTTGTTTCAGGACCTTACCATAAATGATTTTGTTTCTCATATGTTCCTATGAAGGAGTTTTAATTTCAGCTGATGAAAACCTCAGTGATGCCATGATTATGGATTTTTTTTTAGTTTTTATTCAAAACAAGTCTGATAAGTGTCGATACCTCTCTTATGCAGTGTGATCCAGAGCAAGCAGGTTCATGCGACTCTGGCTGCAACGGTGGGCTAATGAACAGCGCCTTTGAGTACACTCTAAAAACCGGAGGGCTCATGCGAGAGGAAGACTATCCTTACACAGGCACTGATGGTGCAACCTGTAAGTTAGACAAGTCCAAGATCGTAGCATCCGTCGCCAATTTCAGTGTTATCTCCATCGACGAAGAACAAATAGCTGCAAATCTTGTCAAAAACGGTCCTTTAGCTGGTAATTTCTCCATTCTTTAAACACCAAATTCCTCTGCTTTAGCTACATTCAAAACCTAAAAGAACTCTGTAATGTTAAATTGTGTTTTGTAGTCGCCATTAACGCAGCTTATATGCAAACGTACATCGGAGGAGTTTCTTGCCCTTACATATGTGCGAGGAGACTCAACCACGGTGTCTTATTGGTCGGATATGGCTCAGCTGGATATGCACCGGCAAGGTTCAAGGAAAAGCCGTATTGGATCATCAAGAATTCGTGGGGAGAAAGTTGGGGAGAGAAAGGGTTTTATAAGATCTGTAAAGGTCGTAACATTTGCGGCGTTGACAGTTTAGTCTCCACCGTCTCCGCCACCGTCGCCACCACACACTAAGCTTAGCTCACTCAAAAGCCTCGTGAATAATATTCCTCTGGTGTGATTTATCTATGAGCTCTTTGCATTGACTCTTTTTCTTTACTTTCTTTTTAAGTTAATTTTGTAAATAAAATGCAATTTCTAAGATTTTCGAATTTGGACGCGTGTAAATGTGATGTAAGACGCATTATTATTTTATGACTCATCGCTAATTTAATATAATTTGGACCGACCCGATTATATGACTCAAAATATGAGCCGAAATTATGGGCCGATCATATACCCCGATAATTGGGCCGCTAATATGGGCCGATAATATGCGGTTATAATATGCGCTGATTAGATGAGCTAAAGTTATGGGCTGAGAATATGGGCCGATAATATGAGCTAAAGTTATGGGCCGAGAATATGGGCCGCTAATATGCGCTACTACATTTTTTTAAAAATTAAGTAATTTTAAAAATTTAGTAGGTTATATATCTGATGATTATGGATTTTTTTTTTAAATTTGGTAATTTTAAAAGTTTAGTGGTTTATAACCATGATTAAGGATTTTTTTTGAAAATTCAGTAATTTTAGAAATTTAGTGGGTTATACCCCATTATTTTGTATTTTGTTGAATAATGGGAAAATTTAAAAATTTAGTGGGTTATATAACTCACGATTATGAATTTTGTTTTAAAAATTCGGTAATTTTAGAAAATTAGTGGTTTATAACCCATGATTTGTATTTTTTTAAAAATTTGGTAATTTTAAAAGTTTAGTGGGTTATAACCCATGATTATGGATTTTTTTTGAAAATTTGGTAATTTTAGAAACTTAGTGGGTTATAACCCATGATTATGGATTTTTTTTAAAAATTTGGTAATTTCAGAAGTTTAGTAGATTATAACTCATGATTATGGAATTTTTTTGAAAATTTGGCAATTTTAGAAATTTTGTGGGTTATAACCCATGATTTTGTTTTTTTTGAAAATTTGGTTATTTTTGAAATTTAGTGGGTTATAACCCATGATTTTGTATTTTTTTTGAAAATTTGATAAATTTCAAAAATTTAGTGGGTTATAACCCATGATTATGGATTTTTTTTTTGAAAATTTGGTATTTTTAGAAACTTAGTGGGTTATAATCCATGATTTTATTTTTTTGAAAATTTTTTAATTTTAGAAGTTTAATGGGTTATAACCCATGATTATATATTTTTTTGAAAATTTGTAATTTTAGAAGTTTAGTGGCGCTTATGTCTCATGATTATGGATTTTTTTTGAAAATTTGGTAATTTTAGAAATTTAGTGGGTTATAACGGATTATTTGTATTTTTTTGAAAATTTGGTAATTTTAGAAATTTAGTGGGTTATAACCCATTATTTTGTATTTTGTTGAAATTTAGAAAATTTGAAAATTTAGTGGGTTATAACTCATGATTATAGATTTATTTTTTCAAAATTTGGCAATTTTAGAAAATTAGAGGGTTATAAGTTAAAACCCATGGTTTGTATTTTTAGAAACTTAGTAGGTTATAACCCATGCTTTTATTTTTTTTTTTAAAATTTGGTAATTTTAGAAGTTTAGTGGGTTATAACCCATGATTATGAATTTTTTTAAAAAATTTGGTAATTTTATATGTTTAGTGGGTTATAACTCATGATAATAGAGTTTTTTTTGAAAATTTGGTAATTTTAGAAATTTAGTGGGTTTTCACACATGATTTTTTTTTTTTTTGAAAATTTGATAATTATAGAAGTTTACTGGGTTATAACTCATGATTATGGATTTTTTTTTTGAAAATTTATTAAATTTAGAAGTTTAGTGGGTTATAACCCAATGATTTTATATTTTTTTCAAAATTTGGTAATTTAAAAAATTTAGTGGATTATATCTCATGATTATGGATTTTTTTGAAAACTTGCTAAATTTAAAAATTTAGTGGGTTATTACTCATGATTATGGATTTTTTTGTAAATTTTTTAATTTTAGAAAATTAGTGGGTTATAACCCATGATTTTTATTTTTTTGAAAATTTGGTAATTTTAAAAATTTAGTGGGTTATATCTCATGATTATGGATTTTTTTGAAAATTTGGTAATTTTAGAAGTTTAGTGGGTTGAAACCCCTGATTTTGTATTATGTTGAAAATTTGGTAAGTTTAAAAATTTAGTGGGTTATAACTCATGATTAGTATTTTTTTTAAAATTTGGTCATTATAAAAATTTAATGGGTTATAACTCATGATTATTGATTTTTTTTGAAAATTTGGCAATTTTAGAAATTTAGTGGGTTATAACCCATGATTTTATTTATTTTTGAAAATTTGGTAATTTTAGACATTTAGTGGGTTATAATCCATGATTTTATATTTTTGAAAATTTGGTAATTTTAGAAGTTTAGTGCGTTATAACTCATGATTATGGTTTTTTTTGAAAATTTAGTAACGTTATAAGTTTAGTGGGTTATAACTCATGAATATAGATTTTTTTAAAAAATTTGGTAATTTTAAAAATTTAGTGGGTATAACCTATGATTTTGTATTATTTTGAATATTTTATAAATTTAGCGGGTTATAACTCATGAATATGGATTTTTTGAATATTTGGTAATTTTAGAACCTTAAGGGGTTGTAACTCAAGATGATGGATTTTTTTTTTGAAAATTTGGTAATTTTAGAAGTTTAGTGGGTTATATAACCCATGATTATGGATTTTTAAAAAAATTTGGTAATTGTAGAAGTTTAGTGGGTTATAACCCATGATTATAATTTTTTGTAAAATTTGATAATTTTAGAAACTTATTGGGTTATAACCCATGATTTTGCTTTTGAAAATTTAACAATTTTAGTTGTTTAGTGGGTTATAACCCATGATTTTGGATTTTTTTGAAAATTTGGTAATTTTAGAAGTTTAGTGGGTTATTACTCATGATTATAGTTTTTTTTGAAAATTTAGTAACTTTATAAGTTTAGTGGGTTATAACTCATGAATATAGATTTTTTTGAAAATTTTGGTAATTTTAAAAATTTAGTGGGTATAATCTATGATTTTGTATTATTTTGAATATTTTATAAATTTAGCGGGTTATAACTCATGATTATGGATTTTTTGAATATTTGGTTATTTTAGAACCTTAAGGGGTTGTAACTCAAGATGATGGATTTTTTTTTGAAAATTTGGTAATTTTAGAAGTTTAGTGGGTTATAAAACCCATGATTATGGATTTTTTTTAAAATTTGGTAATTGTAGAAGTTTAGTGGGTTATAACCCTTGATTATAATTTTTTGTAAAATTTGATAATTTTAGAAACTTATTGGGTTATAACCCATGATTTTTTTTTTGAAAATTTAACAATTTTAGTTGTTTAGTGGGTTATATAACCCATGATTATGGATTTTTTTGAAAATTTGGTAATTTTAGAAGTTTAGTGGGTTATATAACCCATGATTATGGATTTTTTAAAAATTTGGTAATTGTAGAAGTTTAGTGGGTTATAACCCATGATTATATTTTTTTGTAAAATTTGATAATTTTTTAAACTTATTGGCTTATAACCCATGATTTTGTTTTTCGTAAATTTGAAAATTTAACAATTTTAGTTGTTTAGTGGTTTATAATCCATGATTTTGGATTTGTTTTGTAAATTTGGTAATTTTAGAAGTTTAGTGGGTTATTACTCATGATTATGGTTTTTTTTTTTGAAAATTAGGTGATTTTAGAAATTTAGTGGGTTATAATCCATGATTATGGATTTTTTTGAAAATTTGGTAATTTTTGAAATTTAGTGGGTTATAACCCATGATTTTGTATTTTGTTGAAAATTTGGTAATTTTAAAAATTTAGAGGGTTATAACTCATGATTATGGATTTTTTTGAACATTTGGTAATTTTAGAAATTTAGTGGGTTATAACTCATGATATTGTATTTTGTTGAAAATTTGGTAAATTTAGTGGGTTATAACTCATGATTATGAATTTTTTTTTAAAATATGGTAATTTTAGAAAATTAGTGGGTTATAATTTATAACCCATGATTTGTTTTTTTTTTTTGAAAATTTGGTAACTCATGATTATGGATTTTTTTTCAAAATTTGGTAATTTTAGAAAAAATAGTGGATTATAACCCATGATTTTATATTTTTTTCAAAATTTGGTAATTTAAAAAATTTAGTGGGTTATAACTCATGATTATGGATTTTTTTGAAAATTTGGTAACTTTAAAAATTTAGTGAGTTATCACTCATGATTATGGATTTTTTTGAAAATTTTGTAATTTTAGAAAATTAGTGGGTTATATAACCCATGATTTATATTTTTTTTTCAAAATTTGGTAATTTTAAAAATTTAGTTGGTTATATCTCATGCTTATGGATTTTTTTGAAAATTTTGTAATTTTAGAAGTTTAGTGGGTGATTATGGATTTTTCTTTTGAAAATTTAGTAAATTTAGAAGTTTAGTGGGTTATAACTCATGATTATGGTTTTTTTTTAAAAATTTAGTAAATTTAAAAGTTTAGTGGGTTATAACCCATGATTCTATATTTTTTTCAAATTTGGTAATTTAAAAAATTTTATGGGTTATAACTTATGATTATGAATTTTTTTGAAAATTTGGCAAATTAAAAAATTTAGTAGATTATTACTCATGATTATGGACTTTTTGAAAATTTTTTAATTTAAAAAGTTAGTGGGTTATAAGCCATGATTTTATATTTTTTTTTTTTAAATTTGGTAAATTTAAAAATTTAGTGGGTTAATAATCCATGATTTGCTTTTGAAAATTTGGTAATTTAAATAATCTAGTGGGTTAATTAAAACCCATGATTTAGTGGGTTATAACCCATGATTATGGTTTTTGTTTGTAAATTTGGTAATTGTAGAAATTTAGTGGGTTATAACCCATGATTTTGTATTTTTTTTTAAAAAAAATTGGTAATTTTAGAAATTTAGTGGGTTATAACTTATAACTCATGATTATGGATTTTTTTTGAAAATTTGGTAAATTTAAAAATTTAGTGGGTTATAACTCATGATTATGAACTTTTTCCAAAATTTTAGACATTTAGAAAATTAGTGGGTTATAACCAATGATTTTGTATTTTTTCAAAATTTGGTAATTTTAAAATTTTAGTGGGTTATAGTTCATGATTATGAATTTTCTTTGAAAATTTGGTAAATTTAGTGGCTTATAACTCATGATTACGGATTTTTTAAAAAATTTGGTAATTTTAGAAAATTAGTGTGTTATAACCCATGATTTGTATTTTTTTTGCAAAATTTGATAATTTTAAAAATTTAGTGCGTTATAACCCATGATTTTGTATTTTTTTTAAATTTGGTAAATTTATAAATTTAGTGGGTTATAACCCATGATTTTGTATTTTTTGACATTTTGATAATTTTAGAAGTTTAGTGGGTTATAACCCATGACTTTGTATGCTTTTTGAAAATTTGGTAGATTTAAAAAATTTATATGACCCATGATTTTATTTTTTAAAAACATTTGGTAAATTTAAAAATTTAGTGGGTTATATAACTCATGATTTTGAATTTTTTTTTGAAATTTGGGTATTTTAGAAATTTAATGGGTTATAACTCATGATTATGAATTTTTTTGATAATTTGGTACTTTTATAAATTTAGTGGGTTATAACGCATGATTTTATATGTTTTTTGAAAATTTGGTAAATTTAAAAATTTAATGGTTTATATAACTGAGGATTATGGATTTTTTTTGAAAATCATGTAATTTTAGAAGATTAGTGGGTTATAAGCTATGAATTTGTATTTTTTGAAAATTTGGTAAATTTAAAATTTAGTGGGTAGTAACTCATGATTATGGATTTTTTTTTTTTGAAAATTTGGTAATTTTAGAAGATTAGTGGGTACCCATGACTTTGTATTTTATTGAAAATTTGGCAATTTTAGAAATTTAGTGGGTTATATAACTCATTATTATGGATTTTTTTTTGAAAGTTTGGTAATTTTAGAAAATTAGTGGGTTATAACCAATGATTTGTTGTTTTTTTTGAAAATTTGGTAATTTTAAAAATTTAGTGCGTTATAACCCATGATTTTGTATTTTTTTTTAATTTGGTAAATTTAAAAATTTAGTGGGTTATAACTCGTGATTATGGATTTTTTCAAAAATATAGTAATATTAGAAATTTAGTGGGTTATAACCCATGATTTTTTATTTTATAAACTAAAAATTTTAGTGGATTATAAGTATAACCCATGATTATAGATTAGTTTGAAAATGTGGTAATTTTTATAACCCATGATTATGGATTTTTTTGAAAATTTTGTAATTTAAAATTTTAGTGGGTTATAACCCATGATTTTGTATTTTTTTTTTAAATTTCGTAATTTTAAAAATTTTGTGGGTTATAACTCATGATTACGAAATTTTTTGATAATTTGGTACTTTTAGAAATTTAGTTATAACCCATGATTTTGTATGTTTTTTTAGAAATTTGGTAAATTTAATGGGTTATAACTCATAATTATGGATTTTTTTGAAAATTCGTTAATTTTAGAAGATTAGTGGGGTTTAACCCATGACTTTGTATTTTATTGAAAATTTGGTAATTTTAGAAATTTAGTGGGTTATAATAACTCATGATTATGGATTTTTTTTTAAAAACTTTGGTAAATTTAAAAATTTAGTGGGTTATAACTCATGATTATGGATTTTTTTTGAAAATTTGGTAATTTTAGAAGATTAGTGGGTTATAACCCATGATTTTGTATTTTATTGAAAATTTAGTAATCTTAGAAATTTAGTGGGTTATAATTCATGATTATGGATGTTTTTGAAAATTTGGTAAATTTAAAATATTTAGTGGGTTATAACTCATGATTATGGATTTTTTTTGAAAATTTGGCAAATTCAAAAATTTAGTGGGTTATTACTCATGGTTATGAATTTTTTAAAAAATTTTTTAATTTTAGAAAATTAGTGGGTTACAACCCATGATTTTATATTTTTTTTAAAATTTGGTAAATTAAAAAATTTACTGGTTATAATCCATGATTGTTTTTGCAAATTTGGTAATTTAAATAATTTAGTGGGTTAAAACCCATGATTTAGTGGGTTATAACCCATGATTATGGATTTTTTCGTAAATTTGGTAATTGTAGAAATTTAGTGGGTTATAACCCATGATTTTGTTTTTTTTTTTAAAAAAAAAAATTGGTAATTTAGAAATTCAGTGGGTTATAACTTATGATTAAGGATGTTTTTTTGAAAATTTGGTAAATTTAAAAATTTAGTGGGTTATAACTCATAATTATGATTTTTTTCCAAAATTTGGTACATTTAGATAAATGTGAAACTTAAAGGACT